>JACM01032405.1:0-55391 GCA_000787095.1 Periophthalmodon schlosseri
TACTGTACGTAAACTTCTGACTTTGAAAAAAAAAGAAAAATTGTCTTAAAAAATCCTTCTCTCATTATTCAGGCATTTAGCAAATAGAAATAATTTTGGTAATCCTAATTGACCTAAAACAGGAAAAGTTTAGTATGATTTCATGTCAGACAATGAGAAAAACAATGCATCAGTGTCTTTTTATATAGTGTATGTAAACTTCTGGTTTCAACTGTATATATACGCTAGAACTACATATATATTAGTGTGTTGTTATGGTGATATATCCTCAACTCAACTATTCAGATTTAGCTGGAGCTATTACTTTTGTGGTATCAATAATAATAATAATAATAATATATCATCTTATGTGTTACCTGAGGTGGACTTGGTGGGACATGTTCTTCTAAATTATCAGATACCGCTGCCATAACTGCCTCAGGATGACTCTGTGCTTCGCATGGAATGGGTGAAATGGTTTGCATTTCCATGTCCTGAGTACAAGATGCACTGACTGTACTTTGGTCCGAATCATTAACTGTATCAATAATTTCATTCACTTCTTCAAATTCTGAATCGGCTTCAATTTGGTGCATGGTCTTGTCGGCTTTCTCCTCATCAAAAGGGTTGGGGGCAGGAGTTCTGGGTTTGTACCACACGCCCGACAGGCTGCTCACTGACTTGGATCTGAGAGGGTGAACGAGAGGTGGGGCAGGGGGCAGTTGGGTCCATGGGCCGGGGTGGACGATCTTCAGCCACGGATGGCTGGTTCTGACCCGAATGCCTCTGGCCGGATTGGAGTCACTAGAAATGTAAAAACACAACAAAAAAGTAAAAGCATATGTGAGTGTCCAAAAACAGTTTTCATTTTCTTCTGATTACAAGATCATTTATGTCGTCATTATTTTCAAATGATACATTGTTTCAACTGTAATATTCTTTGTGTTTATCTTGTAAAGTATAATTAAGTCAAATCAACTCAAAATTGTCAACCATTTATGGCCCATTCTAGTTGGTACTCTATTCTAGTTGGTATGACACACAGAACATATGACTTAATGTAAGACCCTTTACCTTGCTGTTCAGAAATTGCCAAGTATATTTGTAAAGCTAGGACAGAACAGAGCAGGGGTGTGTCTGTCCTCAGATAGACTTACAGGTGTGTTATAACAGGAGCAGAGCCAGGTGTTTTGTCTGAAGTGCCTGGAGACATGTGGGAGGAAAAGAAATATGCTTTAGGAAATAGGGCAAAACAACTAAGCATAAGAATCTGTTTTAGATTAAATTTTCAGCCATCTTTCAAGGATACTATTGTTGCTATAAATGTAAATGAAAAAAAAGTCATATTCTACCCAAAATGTCAACAACCACTAAGTGCTTTATGCATGTACTTTTTCATGAATGTACCAAATTAATTAACATTATTTCATTAACAACAAAACAGAAATATCTATCTTTCTATCTAACATTGTTTACCTTGTGTTCCAGGGGTGCTCATGTTTGGGGATGATGTGGTCCCATATGAGGTCATCCTGCGCCTGGGAGCTGGCACCAAGCCTCTTCCTCTTTCAGGATCTCCGCCCAAAATGTTTTTGGTGTCCTCTGGAGCTATCCCGGCTTCATGTTTTTCATTGCTATAACCATTTTCATCATCTACACTAGTCTGCCACTGGGCAGAAGTCTTTTTAACAGTGCTGTACAATCCAATAGAAGAGCATACTTCTCTTTCCTTGCAAACCTGTTCGTCCGGTGGCTCTGTTTTCATAGGGTAATGAGGAACACTGCTGATAGCCAATCCACTGAGAGATAGATAACCACATGTATCTGTCTGCTTAGAGTTTTCGCTATGGTGCTTAACATGGTGAGAGCATATCATGGAGTTAGCAGTGTTTCCTTTAGTGTAAGTACCGGGAAGAAGGGAAAGATGGCAATGTCTGCACCTGGAAAGCAAAATGTTAACACCTATATAGAATGATACACAATAGAAAAAAGAAATATAGGTTGTACAGTTACCTGAAGCACTTCCGATGATAGATGTTCCCATCCACAACTCGTCTCTGTATTAGGTGCACAGGCTTAAAACACAGGTTGCATGTGACTCGTGGTTTGGTGTCAGATGAAAAATATTTTCCAGTGAATTCCAAATGAGTCAAGCTCTGAAAAAGCGTGTTATTTTGTAACCCAGCAACAAAACAAGAAGGGATGAAAACAGCTGCATTCAAATGATGTATTAGATTTACCTTTGGGTTTTGAGTACTCATGGCAGATCTGTTTAAGTTGGTGACAAGATCTGTTGGAAAAATTATCACTTATTTAAAAAAAATAAGTCATATGTAGAAGAAGAGAAACACACAATAAATAAAAGTAATACAACAGATGTACCTATGGACTTCCTGTTGAAGAGGAAATAAAACTGAAAGACACAGGTGATCACAGCCAAACGATCAGGCTCTGGGGCTGATGCTATTTCTCCAGCATCCAACAGCATGAGAATACCTAGCTTTGTCTCTGCAAGCTCAAAGGCCTAAAAACACAGACATTGTTGATTTAGTTGGTCCTTAAATCTTCACACATACAAAAAGGTGTTCAAAAATACTAGCGCAAACTCACCATTTTGTTATTTCGATAAGCATTATCTTTGGAGAGTGAGCTGAAATCTCTAGAGAAAAAAAGGATACAACTCCAGGTAAATGCCTTATTGCTTGGGTCACAACAACAGATAATCAAATAAATGTTTGATATCTGCGGTATGCAGAGGTCATATGATGATCCACATCACATGAAACAAGGTTGAGAGGTCAGAGACCAATTACACAATGGTGAATGATGATGGTGGCCAGTTTAGGTTCAGCCCTGGCTTTAAGATTAAGAGCCTGAAGGCAGATGAACTGATATTGTCCAGTTGGCCAAAATAAATCCCTTGCTTCAATGAATTAGCCGATTAAGTTTCAGTAACCTACTTTACAAGCTTTAAGAATACAAAGGTCAGTAACGTTTACTTCTCTCATTATCGTAGTATTATGTTTCACTTGGGGATTTGAGTAAGGCTACAGTACTTACATTAGCTCTGGTCTGTGCTTGTGAATGATGGCACAGAAGGCGAGCCCACTCTTAAATGAGCTTGACCAGTCTTTCACCTCTACATTGGAGTATTCAGCACATGTGACGCGGCACCACTCCTGTAAAACTTTGGGGGATGCCATCTCTTTCGCAGCGGCTGACTTTTAAGCATCACACGTTAAATATCAAATGCAGACATAGCTTTTAGCCAAGGAAACAGGAAACCACTATCATCTTTTACAAGGCTTGTGAGCAATCTTTCTGCAGCATCAAAATATCGTACGCCAAGAAAAGTTAAAATCGCTTTTTCTCCGTTGTTTGTCACGAAAAGTCAGGTAATTTCACCTCTCACCGCCTAGCGTAGCGTGTGGATTTTGTTCACAAGTGTCTGGAAAGTTTGGCGCACGTCTCCAAACAGTGCAACTGCAGCAAAAATCCACATTTCTTTAGCTTCCGAAATGTCCATGTTTGCATCATTTATAAGTCCCCACATTTGTTGGAAGATTTGTGTTAATTTAAATCAAATTCCGTTACTTTCCCTGCTATCATCATGCTCCATTTTGAGTGAAATATGCACTGTCTGTCGCTAAGGGGAGACATAGAGCTGACTATAATTAGGTGGAGCTGGTTTCTAATTACAGGCCAAGCTTCTTTCCCTGCATATTTATATTCATTTATATAAAGTGTATACGTGGGTAGTAATATTATAACTGTAAAATGTATAGTGCAGTTACTAATGACCATCACATTTTTTGTTTTTACATTTGACCTTTAAATTAATAGTAAAATACTCTGGGGCAATTAAACCAAGTGCAACCTGTTTATTAAAAAAAATGGGCAAAAGAAAATAAGATGATTTTCTGTCTGCATCCTCTTATGTGTACGTGCGTCTGCATCTCGCCTCGCGAGACTGACGGACTACATAAATCTCGCAGTGACCATGGCTGCGCCGCCCGATGAGGAGAGTTTGGAGTCTCGAATCAGTAAGTTTCCTTCTGATTTATCTGCCATTGTTGCAGATAAGCGCGGGCAGATGTGAATAAGCAACATGTAAGTGACTGCACAGAAGTGACACATCCACACCGCAAAATGGCACATATTCTGCGGTCACGAGCGGGATGCTAAGCTAGCTTCAGAGCTGCTGTGCCAGCTGTCAACAGTGCACAACCAGCCGTAGCTTTAGCTCGCAAGCACAAGTGTGTGGTGAGAAATCTCTGAACGAAATACCATCGTTTCACCCTACTTCGCAAGTTAGATTGAAATATTGATTTGTCTTCCAGAAAGTTCTAGGCAAGTCGGCCATACACTGCTAATATGGACGTGAAGCTAGCATTAGCCTCTTCACTGTGTTCGCTGACTCGCCGGGGTTATGTGTCACAGTCTGGATGAATTTTAAATTGAGACGTTACCTGCCAAGTCCGTCTATCGCAATCAGCCGTAATCAGCCGCAATCAGTACTGTTGTAAGATACTCACTGATGTTGCATTAAGATTCCGATGCCATCGCTTCATATTGACCGACACTGAAATTTGGATAACGCACCCGACTTTTTAAAGTGTGTATCCATTGTAAATAGGTGTTTGACTCGTGTATGAATTGAATGAATAGTGTGTTGAGTTGTTGTTGTTGTAGACTTGATTGAGGTGTTTTAGTGACACACGCCTTCTAATGTTTCAGATAGAGCAACAAACCCACTTAACCGAGACACAGACTGGAGCAGCATCCATGCCTTTTGTGATAAACTCAACAATGATCTAGAGGGGTACGTATGTTTGCATTTATGCATTTTAGAAAGTTTACATTTTGGCTGACAAGTGACAACCAATTCATCCCTTTCATTTGCAAATGGTAGTAGAGCCCTACATTTCAGTGTCTTTTACAGTTTTACATTTAGTATTAATAGTATTGTGTACACTTAAGTCCACAGCTGGCTACTAGGCTGCTGGCCCATAAGGTCCAATCTCCACAAGAATGGGAGGCAATGCAGGCTCTGTTGGTTAGTCCTTACCTTTTTGTTTTTACCCCGAAGACATGCTACATAATTCTGTTTAATAATGCAATTCTTGATCATATCTTTTTGACATACTGTAACTTATTTCTTTTGTAGGTGCTAGAGACCTGTATGAAAAACTGTGGCAAAAGGTTTCACAGTGAAGTGGGCAAGTTTCGTTTTCTAAATGAGCTTATCAAAGTAGTTTCTCCAAAGGTATTACACAATGTGTTATTTTTTTATAATTTCTGTTTATGTTCTATTTTTTAACATATTCCATATCTTTAATTGTAGTACCTTGGCTCACGGTCACCAGAACCAGTCAAAAAGAAGGTCTTGGAGTTAATCTATAGTTGGACGTTAGCATTACCGGATGAGGCAAAAATAACAGATGCTTATCAGATGTTGAAAAAACAAGGTTGGTGACTGCCAGGATACATCACATCAATGACATTTCTCCTGCATGTGTAATATTGTGCTGCTTATTCATTCAGTGTTCATTTTGTGACTAGGTATTATTAAACAAGATCCTGAGCTCCCACCCGATAAACTGCTGGGTCTACCTCCTCCTAGACCAAAAAACACAATTTTTGAAGATAAAGAAAAATCGAAAGTAAGCACAGATGTGTTTTGTAAAATAATATATTGGGTTTCTGAAACAAAGATTGAAGGCTGAGTTCCTCTTTTTCTTCAGATGCTTTCTCGTCTGCTGAATAGCTCACACCCTGAAGACTTAAAAGCTGCAAATAAGCTTATTAAAGAAATGGTCCAAGAGGTATGTAACTTTTTTTGCCTGTATCGGGCTTGAAAAAATAATTTGCAGTATAGAGTGAAATGACTGAAATGCAGTACTTTTGGTCAGGAGCAGATATTGAAAAAGAAAATGGGTTAGCTGCCCTGAGGCTATGGGGGCAGCAAATTAGTGGACATGTTTCAGAATAGCTTGGAGATACTTGCCCTCAATTTTATGGAAAATCTGTGTGTCTCTGCATGGGCCATAGTTGAATAGCCTGACCTGCAATTTGGTTATATGATTTAACCTGTGCTTATTTTTGGAAATTCCAGGATCAGCGACGAACAGAGAAGGTATCCAAACGAGTCAATGCAATTCAGGAGGTAAACGAAAGTGTGGCTCTTCTCACTCAACTCTTACAAGAATACGACAGTAACACTAGCTCCCCGAGCAATGCTGAACTTCTGCAGGTGATCAGCAATTCAAATATCAAGTTATTTTATGAACTTTTCCATTTTGAATGCACATTATGACTTGTTTGTGCTGTGTGTATTAAGGATCTGTACCAGCGCTGTGAAAAAATGAGACCTACACTGTTTAGACTGGCCAGTGACACAGAAGACAGTGACGAAGCATTAGGTGAGATTTAAATTACTTTGGATCTGGCAACCCTACTTTAGGCTTCTTGTGTCACATGATTACTTATTATTATTTGGAGGCTGGAGTTTCTTGAGAAGACATTTGTAGTATTGCCATTTGACCCACTTTAAACTGAACTACTCAAGCAGTCTTCAATTTTCTATATTGAACTGAAGCTTTATAGATTCAATATTTCTTATGCAAGTTGTTTTGGAACATTGGCTTTCTCATTAAAACTGATCTTTTGTTTTCTTTGACAGCTGAGATCCTGCAGGCAAACGATAATTTGACTCAAGTTATTAACCTTTATAAGCAGCAGGTGAAGGGAGAGATAGTCAATGGGAACAACACACCAGGCATGCAGAAGCAAACTGGTAAGAATAAAGCAAAAAAATACCTTTTTTCGTAATAATGTAATAAAAATCGACTGTAAATCAGTTGTGTTTTAATTTAGGAGGAACTGCTTTATTAGATCTATGTGGACTAGACACGTCGCCTCAGTCTCCCCCAGAATTTCCCACTCCAACAGAGAGCCTAAACGCCCCCTCTCAGGAGATGAAGATCAGTCTCCTTGACGATGAACTCATGTCTCTGGGTATGAGCATCACACCATCAATTATCCTCTCTGTGGACAATGAGTTTATTAAGCTGCTCTTGCTCTAAAACAGGTTTAAGTGAGGGGACGCACACGTCCAATCCCACCTCACAGCCCGATGACTCCACAGCATGGGACTCATTCCAGGTAAGAACACGTGTTATAAGTCACACAATTGGTGTTTACTTCATTATTTTGGATCCCTATAAGTTATTACCGTAGCAATAATTGTTATTCTGGTGGTCCATATAAACCACAAGATGGACAATTACAAATGTTGTCTGTTGGGTAAACAAAAACCTGGAATACTTGATACTCCAGCTTCTCAAAAAAAGCATTTAAATGAAATTTGTGTGCCATTTTCCAACAGTTTGCAATTTTTTTGCGATTGATCTTGCAGCTCTATTGTGCAGTAACAAGCAATGTGTAAACCAGTTAGTTGAATTGATAATTCAGCAGAGTCTAATAAATGTCTTTGCATTCAGTCTTCAGAAAGCATCGATACGGATATCCCAGCAGCCCCCAGTCTCCTGCTGAGCCCGGACCCCCCGGCCTCCTCCCTTAGCCGATCCAGCACCTCCACCCCAGGGAATTCCGCTTTAGATGAGCTGGATCTGCTTGGAAAGACTTTACTACAGCAGTCATTGCCTCCAGAGGGACCCCATGTTAAATGGTATGACAAATTCTGTGTAAAGGTTGTGTGCTACAGTGCTACATGATTGAGCTGTATGTTTTTGAAGCTTTTCATACTGACTGTCACATGTCACTGTTCCTACGTGCAGAAAAAGGAGTCAGTGTGTAGGCTTCTTTGGCATGTCACTAAATTGAGAGTGGAAAATTTGAATCCTAGTCTGACACAGTTCATATTTTAGTTATGCTCTTTAGCAAGACACTCAAATAGCCTGCTCCAGCCAAATTAAATACCAAATTTCTATAAGGGCATCTGATGAATAAACTTGCCAGTCACCCTTTCGTTTTTTTGGCTGTTGATCATCTGTAAGGGGCTAAAATGATAATAGCAGTTATGATCATTTCAGGAAATCACCTAAACACAAGATTTAAATGCTCACAAATGCAGTGCAGTATCAGAAGCAGATTTACTTTTATTCATCCCCAAGGGGACATTCTTTTCATTAGACATGCAGCCGACCAGCAGAAGAATAGTTAATATTTTTATTTTTGATAACTATTAGTAACGTAAAGAAAATAAATACAATAAGCCTATATCAACTAAACCCTCAGTGAAGATAAAATAAACGTTTTAACTAAGATTCTAAAAATATAGTACCCTCATACTCCACTCAACTCAAATATACTAGTACTGCAGTAGTATGGCATTAGTTATTGGCAGTGAATATGTATTTGTCATGTAGTTTTCCCTAACCTCTTAACATATCTAATAGTAGTTTCCTTCCATCAGGGACAAGCAGCAGACCAAACCCACCCTGAGAGATCTGCAGAAGTCCAGCCTAAGTCCTGGCCTGATCCCACCTTTCCCCTCTGAACCAGCGGGTCCTCTGCTTAACCTCCAGACCAGCCCTGCGGCAACGCTCCTGGACATGTCCCCAACACACACTGAAGCCCCGTCCACTCACATAGAGACCACGTCCCCTCAAGTCACTCTCACTGATGTTTTCGTACCTTTAGAATCCATTAAACCTAGTGAGTATGTCAATATTTATTTGACAGTTAAGTATTGTTTGAGATTAAATTTGATTTGCTTTTTGCCTTTTAGGTAGTCTATTACCTGTGACTGTATTTGACGGACACAGTTTGCGGGTCCTGTTCCACTTTGCTCAAAACCACCCTCCGTCTCGTCCTGATGTGTTGGTGGTGATCATCTCCATGCTGTCCTCCGCGCCTTCTCCTGTTTCCAAGATAAACTTCGACGTCCAAGCTCCAAAGGTAAGTGGGCAATAGTTAAAGGACAAGTTTCATTTGTTAGAACAAGCTTGTTACATTTGGTGTTTTTAAATGTTTTTTCCAGTTCATGGCAGTGAAGCTACAGCCCCCGTCGGGCACAGAGCTTCCAGCGTTTAACCCAATCCTCCCTCCTGCTGCTGTCACACAAATCTTACTGTTGGCTAACCCAGCAAAGGTATGCATATTCCACCTTGAAAAGCTTTTGATCAATTTGTTAGCTCCAGACAACTTACTGTGTAGCCTATTGACCAAAGACAAATGCACCAGGTAGGGCATCTGGTACTCTTGAGATACTTACCTTTTCCTCTTGATTTGAGTTGTGAGCATGTTAGGTTTATGGTTAATTTGAGCTTTTTGTGTTTGAAACCCTTTGTTTAAATTAATGTATACTATGTAAACTTTCCCTGACTGACGAACCAGTCCCTTCTACCTTCTCTTCAAATGCAGAAGGGTTTGGAACCAGACCATAAAGTGCATCAAGCAACAGTCTTTACTTGGGCCGTACCAATTGCAGCTGCAAATTTGTAGCACTGCTTCTCAGTCCTGTTTTGTTGGGTTTTTTTTTTCCTACTCGTAAGATGCCAAGTAAGTTGTACCACGAACAGACCATGCAATTCTCTGGTTAATCTAGGTGTCAGTTATGCCCATCTGAAAGGGAGAGACAGGATACAGTTTGAGTTTAATGCAATACGGTGGAATATACCATGCAAAGCAATAACATCACCATGGAAATAACCAGGTGGTAGATCCTTCCCCTGAAACTTCCGGAAGTTATATATAGTGCATGTATAAATTGGTCAATTAAAAGGTTCAGGCAAATGTGAAATTCCAGTTAATATTCAGTAGTCTATTGTATTAGTGGTTCTGGGCTCAGAGCAGGGTGAACCAAGCGTAAACTGTTTTTGTCTTGTCTGTTTTAGGAGAAGGTGCAGCTGCAGTACACATTAGCCTTCACAATGGGAGAGCAGGAACACAGGGAGAGCGGCACTTTAGAACAATTTCCTCCTCCGGACACCTGGGATAACCTATAGCATTTAAATGCCCCAAACTGACAGACTTTCTGCTTCCTCTTCAAACAACTCTCAACTCTTCTCCAAATACAACACTTATTTTTAAATTAATGCATTCTTTCTCTTGTCATTGTGCTGTGTGTATGCTTTCCAATTCACGTGTGTCTAGATCTAGTCTGCTGTATGTGCCTGCTTTCACCTGCAAACTTTCCTATTTGATTAGGGGTGAATCATTTGGTGTGCTTCATTTTAGGATCTTTTTTTAAAAATTACATTTTCAGTTTGCATGCTCAGTGCACTAAGGATTCGATTCTATCATGTCATTCAAGTGCACCTTCTAATATGAGAATGAATTTCAAAATATTTGTGTGATTCTGGCCCAAACTGGAGAATTTACTGTATCATCAGCCGTATGTGCCTCTTTTGCAGAACTTTTCATTCATTTTACATGTTACATGTCCACAATAATATTCTGTAACTTTATATTAGCATATACATTTTGACATTTTACATCATATGAAATAGAAATGGGAACTTGTTTTGCAATGCATGTCGGTCATGTTGAATCTCATTCCTCTGCCCTCAACATGTAAATATCAACAATGGAAATTATGTAGAACATTCTGAATGGATTTTTTTTCTTTTCTGGAACATGGGAAATATTTGGAAGTACAGGTGTGTGTAAAATAAGCATTTAACCAGTTCAAAATGTTACTGTTAATTTAAATGTGGAAAAATAAACTAATAATTTCAGTACAACATGGAGACTGAATTGTTGGTGAAGATTGAAAATTTCAAGCGTGGTGCTTTTCTTAAATATCTAGCTTTGACAAATTCTGGAAAGTTTGTGATGAACTTGACTAAAATAAATTTGATTCATGGATCCCCCAAAAGCCATGGTCTCAAAATGTTACATATTCACAGGACTATTTTTACGCCACCTGCTGGCCAATTCTTGTTGGCTCAGTGACTGACAGTTTGCTTATGAATGAACGCAGATGGTTTCATAAGTTTTAACTTTGAACAGATTTTTATTACTTTTTTCTATTGCCAACATAATATACAGCATTAAAACCTGAACAATATACCAAATATACAAATGCATTCAACAAAGCGAGACCGCAATTATATGAAAACCAGAAACGTCAAATGACACACTGCACGCACCTGGTCATACAATCATAATTCACATTTCTTAAGTGTAAATCTATGTACAACAATTTTATAGAATATTTTATGGTTAAATAGTGTCAGCTTTGATATTACAGCATTTCTATCAGTGTAAGTATCAAAACAATTTAATTTGTTTAAAAAAACAAAAATGTAAAAAGCTGTGATTTAGGGGATAAGTGTTTCTAAGGGAGTTGTTTTTTAAATCAACATAATCTCAACTAATTTACCTGTGCTCAATCAGGAAGCTGCCTATCCAAAACAAAAAGATGTAGTATTCATCATGAATTGTACAATTGGCATTTAATACTCATCACAAAACTATTATCCAATATAAGTTTGAGCTTAACCATAACAGGAAAAACATAGTAGGATACAGCAAAGGCAGCATTTAAAATGATGAAAAGATTTGTTGGGACTACTTTCTGTTGCTTCTGGTAACACCACTGTATAGACTGACTGAAGCAGCAAAAATCTCATATCACTTTAGCTACAATTCAATCCAGTACCATTTTGAGAACAAAGACCTCGCCAAACCATCTCCTCATCTTTAGTTTAACAGTAAATCATACTGTCATTGTAGAAGTTGACCAGCAGAGGTAGCTGTGATCTGTAAATGGTGTAGTGCTGAGATTACAATCCCCTGGGGCTGCTCACCACATCTGTACAGTCTTCGGAACAACGTGTTGCTTTTCCCTAATCTGTAATCTGTAATGTGCGTGGGTGCTGTCCTCCAGCAGCTTTGGCCCCTATTTGAAAATCTGTGCAACAGCTGTTCCTTCAGTGCAAACAAAACACAAACTAACAAAATCTGAAAAACTCACAACTAAATGACAGTATCTTCAACAGAACATCTTCAACATTCTGGAATAAGAACTTTCCAACTCATTTGTACCTTCAAGGTTATACACATTGTGACAACAACGTAAAATAATGTATAATATAAATCTTTAAACTTAAGTCAAGTAGTTTGCCAGCCAATAAGACTTAAATTTAATGTAAATCTCTAAGCAGTGCGTTTCATTAAAGAGCAGCAGTTCCTGGCCCTTAATTTGGCAATGTTTAAATCAGAGGCAAACTTGGCAAAGGGAGAGAGGTGTGTGGACTAAGAGTTAGTATCAAAACGATAAAGGCCAAGCGTCACACAAAAAGATGGCACTTCGAATTCTTGTGTAAGGAACTGTGTAGTGTAACAGGCACAGTTATCAAAGTAAGTATCATCATTGGTCAGTATTCGCCTTAATCAAAGCAAAGCACTCCTGAACTCACCCTGACATCCTGACACCTCTTCATCATCACAAGCGATTCTCCCTGATTTCACTTTCCTCTTCCCTAAAGTATAAGCATATAACATAAAGTCCTGATTTGCCTCGCACATCTGTTTTAGATAAGTGATCTGCTGAATGTTAAAACTCATCGTCTGAGCTGAGCAGCAGGGTCTTCTCGTTGTCCCCTCTGGTGCTGATGTTGCTATGGCTGCGAGACAGTGGCGGACCCCCAGTCCTCTCCAGAGTGGACTGTTGTGTGTACTGTTGATAGGCCGGGGAGAAGTTGTGGATGGCGTCTTGCACCATGTCCCCTGGGTTCATGGTCTCCTTCAGACTACTGGAGATGCTCTTCATTGGAGCACAGCGACCTAAGGGGATTGAGAGGAATTCACTGATTGACTGGCAGCAATAAACAGTAAAAAAAAAAATTGGTATAAAAGATGAACAATGTCAATGTTTGGGTTTTTTTTTTTTATACAGTGAAGGTGTTAATACTCATTCTCTGAAGGTCAGAATTTGAGGTAAAGCAATTGATTTTTCCACTGGGTTTAGAAATTTCTCAGAAAAACAGATATCCAGGCAAAGGACCACAATTAAATGGGGCTGAAAAAATAAATCTAATAAAAGCAGCTTGGGAGTAGCATGTTAGAACTGTCAGTAAATTATTTATCCAAGCCTGCCAGTCTAATACTTAAATTAGATGCAAGCACTTTGTTTTTACTAACACTGTTTGTCCACATGTATAAGGCATTCTGCCATGCATGTTTCCGGACTTGCAATAGTGACACACATTGACAAATTAATGTTGGCTAATGCAGCGCAAATGAAAATGGGAATAGCTGCCATAGATATATATAAAAACATATATATAAACATATATATAACATAACAGGACAACACAACCACAGAAACATCACAAATTAAGCCAACATCTGACCTACCGTACTGTCCATATATGGGAAAGGAGCCTTTGAGAGCCGAGGAGTGAGAGAAAAGAAAAGACTCAAGATAAAGGTGCAGCCAAGCAACAAGTGTAGATAAAACAAGTGATACTAAGGAGTCAGATTCCCAAACTGAAATATGTAAACAATGAGGAAATACCAAGAAATGTTAGGCAAATTAGAAGCTTTCCAGTGCACCCATTGTCCCTACCATAGGAGTCGAGTCTCTTGTCCATGTACACCTTGTAGGTAAAAGCGTGGCGCAGAGCAACAGCTGCAAAGAACATCTCAATGCAGATGATGAAGTTCTGGTATCCCGCAGCAACTGTTCCCTCTCCCACTGAGACGTCAGCGGAGTTAATTTCAGGGATAGCACCGCACTTTTCCATGATGGCCAGGAGCATCCCTAAACCAGGACAGGAGATTGAAGAAGGTGTAAACCAATGCTGTACAATCTAATCATCTGTCCATAACACATCATGCTACTCATTCATCAAGTTTAAATACAATTTTTAAAAGGGACATATTCTGTAAAATCTACTTATGTGCCTTTAAGCATATTATGATGAATAGTCTTCTCATTCACTTACTCAGAGTTATATTTTGATTCATGGATGTTTGAGTAATCCTGTATTGTTCTGCATTCAAGGTTTGGGTGCTGAGACAATTCCCATTTTCACCTACCCCCATCTTTACCCGCTGCTCTGTACATGCTCTGGGTCATAGCCATACACAGTAATTTTTCAACAATAAAAACAAGCTGCTTACTACAGTGAAATGTCACTGTGAAGGGGGCCTATCTGTTTTGCCATTTTGAACAGGAAGTCAGTAGATTTGTTTTTATTGCTAAGCCATTTTAGATCAATATTGTGGTTTACAATGAACAAATTGTAAAATACTGATCTATGCGTGTAGTAAATACTGGAAAAACATAGTAAGCTGGTACACAGATTGGTGTAATTTACTTTTCGGGTCCGCCTCTGATTGTTCAACACTGTTCAAACACATGAAAATATGCAGGGGTAAGGCACATTTTCTCACCTTGCCAAAAGGAGAGGAAGATGACTGACTTAACCATGAAGAATTTGAGCACTGGACTGTATGGGATGAGCAGTTCCCTTGTGGCAAAGTAGAAGAGGAACAGAGCATAGAGCGACAGACTGACGGAGATGTTGTAGATGATGGTCACATACAGGTAGCCACTGTTCACACTAAAGAGAAGAAAAGTATTCGATTTGTATCAGCACATGGCCACTAACAAATATACACATTGTTTGTTTGCATACCTATACATGTAACAAAAATGTGTAATAGACATCAGATACACATTTTGTTGTATAGTTAGGACCCAATATTCGTCATTAAAGTTACTTCAATGTTTAGTTACCTGAAGTATCCATCTCTGTACTTCCCAAAAGCCTGCAGGATGACGGTGATCATAGCCATCAAAGGTTTGACCACACAGAACTGAAGAGTAGCCTAAAAGACGAAAGAAAAGAAATATAATCCTTTGTAATTGTTTTTACTCGAAACTTACTGAAACCAGTTTGGGATGTCAAGTTACCTGCTTGCAAAACCTGAGAAAACCAATAGAATACGTCTTGCCCCACAAACAGCATGTCCCGTACATACAACTGGACCTAAAAGTCACAGTGAGTTTAGAAAGAATAGAGGTTTTGATTTTGTACATGAAGCCAAGATGAAACTCACTCAATGGGCTTCCCTCGGATTTCTGCCATGATTGCACTTTCCCCTCCGAGGTACTCATAACACAGACTGAGGAAGTTGTAGATGACAAAAGCTGGCAACACAATTGACAAAGATCCATTTGTTACCAGGTTTAGCAAAGAATTGTACATGTTAGCAAGTCAGCATGAACTGCACAAAATAGAACAATAATGCATATCAGATCAACCATCTTCAGTCATATTCATCCTGGCCAACCAAGTACGTCATTGGTGAAGTAACGTTTTGCATATATTTTTCATATACCAAGAACACATTTCAAAACCAGTGTATGTATTATGTATGAAAGAGTAAGAAAGCATTAAACTGTTTACAAAATAATGTAATTTGCATATTTCATTTGTCTTTAGTGTTAAATACCGTCTTTGGACTGCACATATCCATGTACCACATGATACTTCCGACTACAATTCCCCCTTCATGAATGTATAGATTTTCCTATAAAATACAATCAAAATCCAAACGCCACAGAAAGACAAGGGTTTGCTCTTCTTGTGAAGTTGCTAGGAGACAGGTTTCCAATCCATTGCATCTCAACAGACCCAAAGACATGAGAACAAGGGGGCAACCTCTTTAAAGGAAGACACTGCAAAAGGCCATCTGCCACTGGAGTATCAGAAGACATAAATCTCGCACGGTTACTTTTAACAGGGACTGCACTTTTTGCATACTGTGGTACAGGCTCACCTTCATAACAATCTCGGACTGTGTCAAAGTAGACATAGTACTCTTCATTGGTGAAGAAGAGGAGGCTGAGCCAGGAGTCAAAGGCATAGATGGGGACGATGAAGAGGACCCTCACGATGTGCCTCTGTTCGTTGGGGGAGCTGTAGTAGCGCAGGTGCATATAGATCTAAGGACAGAAAAGTCACAACCAACATTTTATACAGAATACACACTATGATAATGGTATTGATACAAGTTTTAAATGAAGTTTTAAGGTACCCACTACCCAACCCTAGACATTTGTACATACCCATCTCTTTTGTCGTTTTAGCCTTGTTTAGCCTTGTTGAACAAACATTAACTTCTTAATGAAGCACTCACATATGGCCAGTTATATTACTGCAACAGTTTTAGTCATCAGCCTATGTAACCGTTGCTGCCCTACTGTTCCTGCTGTAGTGTGCCCGTTTGTGAGCAGCGCTTTGGTGCCTGTATACAGAGTCAGTGCCTTGTGTATGGTTGAACCGATCCGGCTCTTTTAACGCTCCTTTTGAGAACAGCAGCAGATGACAAGAGGAGCAGATGGCTCTATGCTAAAGCACAGGGCAGCTTTTCCATTTGCCTGGCCTTCCATTGTCTCCTCTGCTGGCCCCAAAACAGACAAACACACCTCTGTAAAAACATCACACCCACTATCTCAGACAGGGCACTCTGGTTGCCAAGTGACCTGGCTTCCTCCTGAGCGTGAACACACATATATGGCCTGGTCTTTGATGGTGGCGTAGCAGGCAGCACCTGTTGCCAGAGCGATGGAGAGCTGGTCTTTGACTCTATGTAAAGAGTAGCACTGTACAATAAAAGACAAACACAAACAATAGCCATGGGCTCAACAACCCTCACTTACATAATAGCAGAATGGAGTATGTAACATGAGCACTAAGCATTCACCAAACGTATGAAGCAAATACTGCAGCTCTTCTTTACTGTACAAAACAGCACACCCATATGCACATTTTCTTTCCCCTTTTCCTGGGAGGCTACATAGACTAAACTTGTCAATGTGAATAAATCCCTTTTACAAAAGTTAACTTAAAAATTAACTTAAAAACTAACAGTAAAAAAAAGAGACGGCCTCATCTCATTCATTTGAGAAAGTGTAGTTGGTTAATAAACCCATTCACAGTATCTTTGGTCCTGCACTCACCTGGTGACACGTGAGGAGGAGAGCCGTCCACACAAAGACTCCTGAGATGGTCTGAGCTGTGGAGGTCATGAGGAAGAAGGGCTCCTCTGGAGTGACCACAGGGGCTTCTGGGGCCCATGATGTGTTGGAGCCCTGTGGGGTTACAGTGGCAGGGGGCTCTGGGGCCAGAGCAGTCAGTGAGTCATTACCTAACCTCTGGGACAGGGGTATGTCTCTCTTCCAAAGTTGACTCATCTGCACAAACCAAGAGAAAGGGTCTATTCAATATAATGTAACATGTTTTTTTTCAGTTATATTGCTACAAGAAAGAATAACATAATAAATCAATCTTACAAGCAAAGATAAATAAGAAAAAATATTACAACTGATATGGAGCAGCGACACATGACATTGAAGCGTGGTGACAGTGGGTGGAATAGAGAAAGAAGCATTTTTGCCAAAATGTGTGGGATAAAGCGCGGCTGAATAAAACAGCTCTGAGCAGAAGCAGATGACCCAGTTCCTCTGCGTTTCTCCGGTGCTTATCTGAGACAGAGACTGAGCAAAACACCAATTACACCACAGCACCAGGCTTAGCTTTGATTTTTATCTCATCAGAATACAGGCCAGACACAAACCTAACAAATACATCTCTTGGATATATATCTAGGATTAGTAATCTTGGGAATCTCCAAAGAATCTGTGTATGGTTTAGAGTAGAGTAACATTTAAAGTGTCACGCTTTTATTATCCATTGTCCCAAGGGCCCTCACTCCAAGGTTAAAACCTACCCCAGGGTTTCTGAATACTGCTTTTTAATTTTACAAAGCCATCATTCAGTACACATCACCCCAATGTCACTTTGCACACTACTACTACTTGAATCTCAGCATTACAGGTAGGGCATTTACCATGGCTTAGGACATGTAGGAAGCATTTGCTTCTGGCTCCATGTGGTGACAATGCCTAATTACCAAATGATGAACACATTAGATCTATCCCGATATGGATAATGGGTACCAACATCATATAATTTCATTTATAACTTCCATCTGTTCAACAAGTGTGTTTTCCCGGATTTGTGGAAAGCACAAATGTTATTATTTAATTAGATTTTTCAGTCTGCGCTCCCAGATGTACTAGCTAAACATAGGCTGCTACTTGACATGGATGAGTCATGCTTGTTCACAAAGACTGTGGCACTGCAGTAACTTGAAACACATTACAGTGTGTCCCCAGGAAACAGGATCCTGTGAAGGGCAAGTGTTTAAAAGGGCTGTGTAACTGTCAAATGATCACACTATGATTATTCAGATTCATAAACATACAGTTAAAGTCAATAACACAATCTTTGTTTTAATATTGAACATCAATTCGGTGGTAACCATAGTTACACAACATCCGTTACGTTTATAACGTTAGAAAGTAGGCCTGTGACTGTCTGTTGAGGCTGTAACTGCTTAGGGTTAACAGACTCTGTGTATGGGTAAAGGCCAAAGGCAGGCAGCCCATCAGTCCTCCTCGCTGCACCCGTGGCTACGTTTCAAAACACGCATTGTACATTGACCCCAATCGATTCAGCAGCTCTCATTGTCACGCTGTTGAATCCTCAGGCACCAAACATCAAACCACTGATGCGGCGTTCACCCAGGCATGGAGGGCGGAACAAAATATAACACAAGGCAACACATTATAGTAGAAGTCTTGATACATTTTTTATTCTATATAATGTACAACAGGCTTTCCAACTGCCTGATGACAATTTTCTGTATACATTTTTTAGCTTTGGGGAAAACACAGTTTTGTTTTAACGCTATCCTTGTTTATTATGTTTTTTTTTACTCACCTCCTCTGTAGTTTGACTCTGCCTGCTTTGAAACAATTCATCAATTTAGCTCACATGTAGCCCAATCCATCAAGTGCAAAAAGGTACAATACGAACAAGCAGTTATATAGATTAAAAAAATAACTCCGGCTAAAAGAAAACTCTATAAAAATCTTTCTTCAAAGCTGCCAGGTGGCTGCAGCAGAGCGTCAACTGCTTTAGCAAATGCTAGCACAATTTAGCCCGACGCTAGCATTGTTGTATTTTCTATCGCTTAAACTTAAAAAAACACAACGAACGGTGAAATTAAAGTAAACGAAAAATTAAATAACTAAGACTCTTATTACAATATAGAGTATAAAATACAATTTAAGCCAAGCATGGGGGAAGCTGGCACCGTTATTTCCTCCACATCATCAGCTGCAGTATCCAGCGAAACTCACATGGCGCATGCGCTGTCTCTGCTGAAGTCTGCTTGATGTAGTGATGTAACAAGACAGTGACCAACAGTGACTAGTTATAATGTACCTGGAAAACTTTGTTATGTCCGATCACATATTTTTAACTACTCTTCACTCATAAAGCTGCATGTGCTATTTGGCTTTTATAATCTAAGCAACTCTAAAAGAATCCATTTCTATACAATCAATAATTTTAGACAAATAAATAAAAACTATATATTTACATTTAAATTATATATGATTGAACTTAAACAATATATAGAATTTATTTCTTCTTCTTCAAACCCCAAAGCTGTGAGGACTCGTGGACCACAAAAAAAGTTTGATATTATTGGATATATTTGTATTGTAACAATATTCTGTTTTTAAAACACCTGGAATTGTACTAATGTATGTATTAATATACACAGTGAACGTAAGTTAACAAATAAATTAAAAAAAAGAGGTCACATATACCCTATGTGAAACTTGAATGACAACGTACAAAGTTGTACAGAATGCAAACTAGTTACAACTGTGGCAAAATATCACACAAAAGGTGCCTACTGATTTGTGAGCAACATTATTCATTTTTATTACTTCATAAAATATACACAAATACTGTAAATAAAGTGTGTTAAAGAACTGTACAAGATATCAGTACACCATACATAAAGTGAATACCCCAGAGCCCCAAACTAAACTATTACAATGCCACTGGGTCATGATAGCCTGTACAAGTAATTACATACACACACACAATACATTTATGCTATTTACACATCCCTGCCAAACTTGCATTATCATTTTAGAGACATCAAAAAGTAATCCAAAAGTTGATATCACAACATTTTTGCTAGAGGGTATACCCCAGTGTTGCTTGTCATGGGCAGAACTCAAATGTATGTAATATATACATGGGAAAATGTAAAAATGAATATGTATGCAGGGATTAATTGTACTTATCAGTCTCTCATATAAAGTGAAGTGACCCAGCTGGCATAGTAAAAGTACCCTTTCCCGCAATTTAGTAATTTTAAATATGCAAAATTCTGACCCAAATTCCAAAATCCAATGAAATGTGTTTTTTTCTACTTAAACAGAACCACAATATTGGCTTTCCACAAATTAAAAAAAATATTTACAGTGAATATTAAAAAAGGAAAAATACCCCACCCAGACTTTCGCTTAACGAGTCTGCCCCCAGTCCTGTATAATTTCCCAATAAGAAAAAAAATATAAAAAGGTAAGATTAAGAACCATCATAAAAAATTGCAGCTTTGATGAATTAGCTGGTATACACAGCTATGGTCAACAGAAAGTTTCCTGAGGCAATTTGTCCCTCAGAAGTGAGTCATTTCAAAATCTATGGGCAATTCTTCAGTTTACCACACTAAAAAAGTAAAAAGGCAAGGGAGCTGGGGATTTGGATGGACTTTAAATAAAACATGAACCAAGCCATGTGGTATGAAACAAAAATGACTGTACAACAGCACAGAAACTTACCTATCCCACTATTTTGCCTTTCTTGACATCAGAACGTTTCACATACCTATATCCACTTTTGAAGCTGCTGTTGCTCTCAAAATGTTGAAACAAACAATGAATCTCATGTAGTACTAAAACATAACTGAACAGTTCTTCACATTTAACACTGTGGGAATGTGGAAAGGAACCCGTAGGTAACAAAGATGTAACACTGTCAGAAATTTTGCCTTTTTGAATTGTGGTGGTGATCCTTGCTTCAACAGTAAAAAGTGGATTTTTTTTTTGGATCATTTGGATTTATTGTTCTTTTTTTACAAGTCCATGTGTCCATGGCATCAGTCTTGCAGAAGAAGGTAAAAACACATACTGGAGCCTAGAGCAATCCTCTTAGCCCTGTAACCAAATCAAATATTTCATTACCCATGGATTAGCAGACAACTAGTTTTTTTAATGAAAAACTAACAATACCTGAAGATTCGAGGCTAACACGGGGCTTTACTTCCCCATGTGCTCAAATGGCACGCTGACCTATAACAGAAAATAAAATAAAAATCTTAATAGTCTACATTTTTTGTTACCTTTAATATTAAACTAATTAATAATACAAGTTAAAAAAAAAGGAACATGATGAAGGCTGAATTGAGGATTACCTGGTCTGACAATACCAAAGAGGAGTGGGTTTTCAACTGCTGCCTATTAATTATGCCAAAATGAATGCAAGGCTGTTACTTTTTTATATTTTATGGTTAAAGTAACCATAAAATACAAAAAAGTAAGTAAGTTTTATCTTTGACTAGTTGAATTAGCAAAAATGTGTTGTCTCCAATCCAGGTTTGGGCAGTAACTAGTGTGATAACTCTAATTAGATTCATTTAGTAGTAATACAGACCCTTTTGACAATTGTTACTTTCAGCAGATCTGACCTGTACCTTGGCCTGGTAACAGCTTGTTTCCATCAAGATATAGTGCCACACTGTGCAACATTCTAAGCAAAGCAATAACATGCTAGGAGATGAACAGTGGATGCTCCTCCACCAGAAAAGCTACATAGTGCATCTTTACCAGCATTTTCATGGTGCCTAATGATAAGCCTAATGATAACCATTAAGTACTTGTAGTTTCTTCATTGATTACAGTTTACTCCATCAAATTACTTTTCCAGAGTAACTTGCCCAACACTGTTCCAATCCAATTAACTTACAGTGATGCAGAGTTCTACCATTGTCATTTACCTCTTTTTTGAGTTTAGATATAGGTTTAGTTATGACAATACATTTAACCATTTACCTGTGATGTGGAAATTCTCGACTGGTCATGCCGAGCAGTGAGATCTGATGACGACACGTTGGCAGGAGCGCCTCTGTGTAGACGCATGCTCACCTTCCTCTCCCTCTCTGCACGAGAAATTGCACGTGGTGATGAGTTCCCTATATGTTGCATTTAAGATGTATAAAACAAAACAAAAATCAAAGTGAAATGTGTCTAAAAACAGTCATGACCATCAGAACTCACCAGACTGCTGTACACGGGAGGCGGGGTTGGACATGGCTTGCTCCTGACCATTGCGGACTCTGTTGGCAGCTCCAGGGTTGGGGCCTGGTGGGATGCCCCGGGCTGCTGACCCTCTAGGGGCACCCCCAATGCGCTCGTCTCTCTCCTCTCCCGTCCGCCTGTCCCGTTCTCCATCTTCTGCTGTCCTGCTGGCGCCCTGAAAACATAACCCATAATTATTACAATGTACATATTTTACACAATGTATAAAAGCCACATAATGTGTTTTAAACTTACAAATTTGAGCATGTTCCAGTCAAAAACGTAGTCGTAGGAGAAACCTTGTCGGTGAAAAAGGTTCCTGAAAAGTTGTCTGAGGTACGAGTAGTCAGGCTTGTCATCGAAACGCAGTGAGCGGCAGAAATTCAGATATGTTGAAAACTCAGCTGTTGGAAAAGAGAGGAAGGACAGATATAACACTAAAGTCAATTTTTTTGTTGGTCCAAGTACAATAAGACCTGACTAATATGCACACACACAACAAACTGGACCAGCTTTGATAAGACACAAACCACTGCAGAAAGAGTGCTGGGTTAGCTCTGACCCAGGCATCTCACTAATTGGATCCTAACCGAGCACCCCATTGCACTTGCTTCTAGCATTAGCAGCAAAGCACCCAAATGAAGAGATGATATGTGATATTCATTTTACCTGTCTGTGATTATTAGATCATTCCTGGTCAGTGTAGCATTAGCTAGAGCACTACATCCAATAGTTCAATTCCCTTTCTGACAAAACTCCAGTAAAAGGTCTTAATCTGGCTTTGGGCATCATCTGACTAAAATATGGGTTAGCTTGTGCTTACAGGGGTATCCTTTGCACAGGACCTCAATGGGTGTGGACATTTTCTTCTCGCTGATTCGCTCATATTTCTGTCTCTTGGTAGCAGCCTTGAGCCCCTGCCAAGGCAGCGAACCTAGATTGAAGTACATAAGCACATAGCCCAGAGACTCCAAGTCATCACGCCTCGACTGCTCTGTGTGCGAGAGAATACAGTGGTGCATTAGTCAAATACAGGAAGTTCGTCAAGTACACCAACAAAGCCTCTGGTGGCACATCCTGTCTGAGGTGGATGCATTTTATAGATCAAAATAAATACTTACTAAAGTCACAGGACTAAAATAATAATTTCTGTAATGAATGTCGTTTAGCTCAGTTTAGTTATTCAAATTAGGTGTGTATAATTATATTATATTATATATATCACATTGATTATTTGATGATCAATCTTTATTCATTAATATTAAAAAATGGTTATGTATTTTTAAATCTAAGGACTTCTTCTCCAATGTATTTAAATTCTCGTTACATGACAGTTGTGATGCTTACTGAGGAAAAAATTTACCAATTCCTAGATGTGTGTTGATGGAGGCATAGCGGGCAGTTCCAGTCAGGTTTTTGTTCTCCCGGTATGGGATGTGCTGGTGCGTCCTTGCATCTCGGTACTTCTTGGCTAACCCAAAGTCAATAATATAAACCAGGTTTCCTTTCTTTCCAAGTCCCATGAGAAAGTTGTCAGGCTTTACGTCTCGGTGGATAAAGTTTTTGGAGTGGATGTACTCAATACGACTTATCTAAGTGGAGTAGAAGAGGAGGAGACAGGAAGATATAAGAAAGAAAAGTGATATTGAGTCTGCAGATGAAAAGACAAATAAATATAAGCCTTCAAGATGCAGAGCTAAAATACTGTTGCACTGCATGACACAAACTCAAACATGCACACGGGTGGTCTGTCTGCAAAAGCCTTAGGGTCCAGAGTATATAAAACATTAACTAAGGGGAAATAAGAAGACAAGTGGGTAATACTTATGGCAATGCTAATTTGTAAATCTTCAAAGGAGTAGTCTGGTTATCTGTTGTACTCAAGTATTTTCAAGTACACAGATTTAAGTCATTGCTTTTCAGATTGGTTCACTCTGCAACTGTGACTTTCATCTAGAAATTACATTCAAACCAATCAAAAAGAGACAAAATACAAGTTAGTTGTAGTACTAGCCAGGCTATAAATGGAAAGCGCACCTGATAAAACAAAAGTCTATTTGGTGTTCATGGGCATTTAATGCAAAAGCTGTTCATTTAAAAGAAATGCCAATGTTATTGACATCAGACATTTCTCAATAAACATCAAGGTTTTTGTCCTACCATCTGGTCAGCCAACAGCAGCACAGTCTTGAGGCTGAACTTCCTGGAGCAAAAGTTGAACAGGTCTTCTAGACTTGGGCCGAGCAGCTCCATAACCATCACATTGTAGTCTCCCTCAGCACCACACCACTTTATGGAAGGAATTCCCACTAAAACGGATGGAGACACAGCAAACAGCATTGATTCTACATGTTATCAAAGGGAAAACCAATAAAGTGTCACTTAACTGGTGTAAAATATAATATTGACCACAGGTACTATCCCACCAAACAAAGTCATAATTAGAAAAACATGACAACTTGTCATATGCCCTTTAAGACTAGAAACTTTGGCTGAGCATGGCAAAGGTTGATCTGTACCTCCTCCTTGCATCATCTTGTAGAATTTGCTTTCAATGTGCAACTGTGGATGTTTGGTCTTTACACACTCCAGCTTGATAGCAACCTCTTCACCAGTGGCAATATTGGCCCCTAAAGGCAAATACACACACAAACACACACTTACACAAAAATGGCTCAAAAGTGATGAGTCAAGCAATACAGATTACTTTTACCATTGCAAAATCTATGACTAATACCAGTGAGAGAGAAGGCTGCAGTCTCCCATGCATTTTCAGGGCTGCAAACTGGGGCATAGTGAAAAAGGTGACAGTCTAACCGTCCATCTGTGGCGCGTAATCAGTCGTCCACTGTGCTCAAAATTCTGTGGCTATAATTGCAATTGCACGTTATTGCGGCTTTATTTATTTATTTTTATCATTTTAAATAAAAACACCCACTAAAGAAAGTGTCCTCAGTTTACAGTGTGAAGTGTCAATGTGGGACAAAAAAGGGGGTGTGGAGTAAATTTTGAACAAAATCTATGCAATTCCTTGCGTTCTAGAGCATTTCAGAAGGTAAATGAACTGATACTTTGTAGTGCAAATATGGTTATGTTTTTGCTTCCCAGTAAATAAAAAATAAAACTGTTACAACAGTAAATGGACTCTTCACACAAGAATGACACAAGACTGGGATCACCACATTGTTTTGGCATTAAAGAATGAGCTGGTGCCCTGTATAGCCTAGTTTTATCATAGCAGGCCTATAAATGAAGAGAATACAGTCAATACAGAATACAGTATTCTTCTACTAGTATTATTACCCCCTTTAAGTGTAATAAGACTTTGAACAAAGCTTTTACTGTTTGGTCAATATTTTCTCTACTTTTTACTTGAGTAGGCCTTATTCACTGCTTATAAGTTTGATCACACTGCAGTGTGGACAGTGGCTCCTGAAAAACGCAGCCCAAATTTTATATGGAGATCTGAACTCATGTTTTTTGTGAGCTAGGCTATTGAAGCTACATAGTCACCTCATTGCTTATGCACACACACGCACGCTCCTCACATCGCACGTGTGTAAAATCTCACGTCTTATTGCACATTGCTAGATTTATAATTTCTTGGCGATCATGAAAGTGGTCCTTAAAAAATAGTGTGCAATGGGCCAAACGGGGGCTGCAGTCACTTAGCTTCGTATTAGCACACGGCAAAAATACTTTAAAATGTGAACTGCAGACAAACGGAGCGAACATATTGAGCTCTAAAATTTTCACCTGGCCAGTCAGTGCTTCAACGCGATGATGACTCCTCTCGAGGGCGGATCACCGCTGGTTGGGGAGAGCTCAGCCTGTAGCCGATTGGGTCCTGCAGACGCACACTGTCCCTCGCTGTCGTGAGGGACAGTGTGCACCCCCCCTCCACCTATTTTACTTTTATTGCAGATCTATACTATTCACATAAATGACCTATTTCGAGATCAAAACTGTAAATTTCACCAAAAGGTGGCAAGTTTGCAGCCCTGATTGTGGTCAGTTACATTTGGTTACATCCTAATAGTTTGATAAGCCCTAATAATATGCAAGATCTATTGAGTTAATGTGCTAAATCACTTACCAAGATAAATGTCTCCAAAAGAACCACTTCCTATCTTCCGCCCGAGCCGATACTTGTTCCCCACTCTCAGCTCCATGGTTGAAAGTCACTATCAAAAGAAAAAAAAAAATTCATATTATTTTGCAAATTATTTGTCAACACCATAATTATTTGTTCATTCGTATTCATTGACAATATAGCTTGAAGTTAAAAGATCAAATAAAGCTGGTTGGTCAACTACTCTAGGGCTGCATAGGCCTGTAATGATAATTACTATATCAACTCATCGTTCAATACATGGTAGCTGGGCCAGTAATATTTATCACAGATACTTTTCTTTGTACTAGTGAGAAAATCTTGGTTATTTTTCTCTACTACAATAAGATTTGAGTTGGACAGGGTTGAATTATGACCTTCTATGACTCATTATAAATACAAAGTGTTGCATTCTTTTATTTATTTTAACAATATTGTACATTTAGAATACTTTTTGGGGCCTGCCTTATGGTTTGGTTTTCAATTATTACTTCATCACTATTTACTTCATCAGTATATTGCACTTCAAAATTTGTTATGATAGGCCTAGGGCTGCAAGATTAATCGCAATCGAAATCACAATTTGAATGAAATTTATTAGCAAATCACAAAGGCAGCAAATTTGGTAGGTACCATAATTCCCTCTACAAACAAAAAATATCTTTGTCTTATTTTGCATAAAAACTGCTAACCCTGTAGTTTAGATTTGTACAAACATGTTATGAAATGTGATTTTTCTATTAGTTTGTCAGTTCATATTTCAGTTTGTCAGTTCATTCAGTCTTTTTATCACTTCTTCTGGACATCTTTAAAATGTGAATTTTGAACAGAATCCCCTTAAATTACAAACTGCAAATCTATTTGCAATATTTGTCAGAAAAAACGTAATTAGATATTTTCCCAAAATCATTCAGAGCCATTTTACTCGCAATTACATTTACAGCCCTTGCAGAAGGGGGGTGGAGGCAGCACAATAAGTTCCATTAAAATTCAATAGAGTTGACAAAAGTGAGGAAATGCCTGCACGTGACAGAGACATAGCCTTACTAACTCTCCCATCCCAAGACTTAGTGGTCCATGTTTCTGTCCAAGCATGAACAGCCCACAAATGCCTTCATCTGTGTCAGGCAGTTGTGAGCATTGGATGTCAGAAAGAAAAAGCAAGGCAAGGCTAAAATCAGTAAAAACTCTATAGGCTACAACAGCATTCAAGAGTGATACAAAACAAAAAATCTAAACCAATGCTATAAATCTGAAACAGATATGCCTGACTTTAATTCATATCCCGTGCAGAAAACAAGCAATAGTCTCATGACCTCTCTGTGCAATGTGAACCAAAGCATCCTTACGCATCCAATGTTGTGGATAATGCCACTAAGTGAGCACAACAGTGACTTGATACATTTACTCAGTCTGCACTCAAGTGCAGCAAAGATGACAATTCAAATATATAAACAAACGCAATACTTAGACAAATTACAAAGTGCAATTTCTCTCTGAGGGTCTCAAAGAATTACCTTTGACATCCTTGTAACCGAACAATAAAGTTATATTTTGGAGTAAGAATGACAATGGGGGGCTAATTAGATCTGTACATTGTGCTATGATACACATATCATCATGTTTCACTTTACATCAGTCATCAGTAATTATCGGTGTGATAAATAGGAACCTGTCTTTTGTAGTGGTTCATTGTCTGCCCATATACATCAAACTGATCCCATATAAGTAACAGTGTACAAGCTATAAGTACCCAAACGGTAACTGCCCTTAACCCTACCATAAGAAACCTAAGAAACCATAAGAAATCCTATCCCATAAAAGACACAAATGTGTAAATTGGAAACACAAATATAGAACTAAAAGTGAACAAATGGTTGACTTTAGTGATCAGTCACATGCAGAAGGAAAAACTAGTGTAACGTTGTCTGTTCCCCTCGGTCTCTGCTCTCCGGGGCTCGTGTGCCTTACGCTCGTGTAGAAAAAAAATATCCGAAAACAAATGCTAAAACTAAACATAAATTTCGTCGCATCTCAAAATTATGATCAATGTTTATTGTATATGCTCACCAAATTATGTGCTGCACCGTAAAAGCAACCAAGCACAAGTAACAGTAGCTACAAAGGCAGAATAGTTTTGCTAAACTAATGTCACTATCTTCTGTTTAAATAACGCTACACTATAAATGTGTAATATGCTATGGCTCTGATGGAACACAACAGAAACAGTGACTAAAATGCTTCAGACTGGACAGAGCGCATCCCCGTTACTTCTGTTAGCACAGATTATGCTAGGGGAGATGCGTATACAGACCCGTACAGATCCGTACACACTGCACCACTAAAATAAAAAAAAACAACTCTCAAATGCCCAAGTTGTTTTGTATTAAAAACATTCTATTGGGATTTTCAACCGCACCCATAAGTGTGTTGAACAAGCCAGTAGAGATAACCATCCTACCGAAGGCCCCCTCCCCCTCTCCTGTAAACCGAGAATACTAGACTCGGATTCGGACGAATCAGGCCGCTTTTCCCCCTTGCTTTCTGCGGTTCCCTGACCAGCAACTCACCCGATAATGGGTTCGTTCGAAAGCTGTATCGGTGGAGGTTCTGATCCCAGGGTTGTCAGTCGGATAGGGGCCCGGGTAAAAGAGGATGGGAGCGGATTCTGGCGGCTCTCATTCCCCCAGCTCAGTGCTCTGTCGTCGGCCGCACTCCCTGTTGATAATCCCTGAGAAGCTCCAGCAGCAAAGCAGCCGTGCTCCACTCGAGTCTGTCTCCCCCTCTTGTTACTTAACAACGCTCCCTTCACAACATGATGTCATGTCAGGGAAACGTCACAGGCGGCCACTACCCACAAAATATTTTTTTTTGTTCAAGTTAGTAGAGAGGAAACACTATTTGGAAATCTGAGGAAAACATCACAGCACACACTGTGTACTAGTCCACACAGCTGAGTATGTTTATAGTGTTGTTGCCTGTTGCGGCATTAGGCCTATTAATTTTAGGCGGTACAAAATAGATAGCCCTTAGTGTAGTATAATATACAGCATAGGCTACTGTATTTTTGACAATTCCTGATTGGATCACATGTGTATCATTTCAGAGTGAGCGTGGCTTAGATTGAGATGATGTGGGGGTTAATTGAAGTCAGATTGTACACGTTATTGGGACCGTGGCAGATGGACTTGGTGGTTTGTTCTTCTGGTGATATAGTACACAGGCCTCCCTTTAATGCAATGTAACTCCCTACTGCAGGGAGCAGGTAAAGCAGCCAATTAGGCCTACTAGAGAAGACCAGAAAAAGATGAGGATAAATTAATTATACATCATAAAAAACAGGAACATTTAGAAGCCAATACTTTCATCTTTATTAATCTTGTTCTCATGTTTAAATAAAATTTCTTTTGTAAAATCTCAAAACAAAAACACTGAACAGGAGTGTTAAAGCCTGTCTTAATTTAAAATTAATACACAACGGAACATTAAAAACGTACGGTAACTCTTATGCATTTGTAAACAACCCTCCCACCCCACCCCTCCCACCCGTTCAACACAGTTTGATAAGATTTGGCATGTCCATTCTCAACGCTTATGCCTTCAGCTCTTTGTATCATTAAAATGTTCTTTTTTATTATTGCAGATCAGACAATAAAAGACATCTGCTAATAAAAAAAAAACTCAAATGAAAGAAACAAAGCATTAGTGCTAATAATTCTCAACACAGTCAGCAGTATATATCAAATGCACTGAAACATTTTGTATAGACCTTCTGTATAGTAAGCAGCCTTGCCCACAGGCAGAAACATGCATACAACATACATTCACACACAAACTGGTGGTTCATGTCCACCTACTTGGTCTCAACGCCTCACTCATACATAATGTCCAAAAGTGTGCGATACTGCGCTTGGTATCAGCACGTGGAGAAATGCAACATAGCTTCAACTCAAAACAACTGCCTGCAATTAAACATTTATCACTGCAACAGTAACAAACATTTTCAAGAGAGAATAATAGAGAGTGCGTGAGATACAACAGTAGGAGGTCAGCATTTTGAAAAACAAAACAAAACAATGATTTTCCATATTTTCAATTTCAAATTAAAGCCATACATAACTAACTGAAAAATAACATACACAGTAAGATACAGTTCTGATGTCAGGCAGAACTCTTTGCATGTGTTTGGATTCGGTCTCTATCTTTACAGAGATGTAAATACAAACTGCACTTAAACATCACATTATGTAGTTTGAAGTTGTACACAATGAAGGTAATGTTGTTTATAGTGCGGTCTGTCTGAAGGCTTGTCTGTATTTGGTGTGTGCACGTGGATGTAAATCTGTCGACGAGTCCACTATCTAATAAGCATAATCCATTCAAGTCTTTCAGACCAACTGACTTTTCATTAATTTTCAGGTTTCAAGTCTAAGCAGTTGAAATCTTCATCTGTGGAAAAAGGCTGATACACATCTAACAGTCCCTGCAATTTATATAATAGCTTAAGTCTGGCCACAAGAATGTGTGTAAGCAAGTCTCACATTTCTGCTTTGTGTGTGCACAATAATATGCATACCTTGTTCAAGTATGCCTGTGTCTTTGTATGTGCACTACAATAATATGCATACTATGTCAATGTGTAAGTGTGCTAAAGTACATATGTAACCCAGTGTATGCCATTTCCAATTCTACATCAAATGGTTCAAAAGGAGAGGGCTGGTCAGATGGAATCGGCCCCTCCACCCAGCAGGTCGCCAGGCAACAGTGCTGCAGGGCTGTCCATTTGGTGCCTCTCCTCAATTTGTGGTGCCCCCCATAGGCTGCTGCTGCTGCTGCTGCTGGGATAACCCGCAGTCATGCCCCCCCATAGCCCAGCCCTCCCAGACTCCACTCCACTAATGGCGGTTCCCTCCCCAGCCCCATTGGTGCTCCATTGGGAGAATATCCCCAGTCCAGATCCCTGGGCTGAAAGAGCCTCTGAAGAAGTGCCAGTACCATCCAGGTTCTGCCAACTAGAGGAGGAAGATCTCACACCAGGCAGAACAGTTCCACTGTCCCCTGCTCCTCCACTGCCACTTTCACTGGAGGCTGTGCCTCCTGAGGCTCGCTCACTGCCTGGGGAGCTACCTCCACTACTGGCCACAGCGACACCTGCTCCAGAAGAACTTTGGGCCCCACCTGCTACTACTGTCCCTGGGCTGGGACATTCTCCTCCAGCCTGGGAATGTGCAAAATAGCGAGCAACTTCTTCCTCACTGACAAACTCCGCCAGGATTGTGGTGTTGCCTAGGACACACCTGTAAAAATAATAACGGATTAGGAATGATCTGTAGACATCATCTTCACATACACTATAGAAAAAGTGTAGCACAGGAGTAAGAGCAAAAAATGTCTCTTGACAACTGCTCAATATACGAAAATGACATAGATGTACACACTTTATACAAATGTTAAAAAGCACTGTAATCATTTGAGTGTATGCTTAATTTGTGTGCTTTAGTGAAATTGGTCAACCTACATGTGGAGTGCACCCTGGGCCTTGGCTGCTTCCTGTCGGCTGCTGTAGCGAATCAGAGCACTGCCCTGGGTCAAGCCAAGGTGGAAGGTCAGCAGGGGGCCATGCTGCATGCATATAGTCCTTAAAGTGGAACCATCAATCTTTGGGACAAGAGAAAAAAAATTGGAAAATTAAAAAATTTATAAAGCTTTAATAATCATTTTCTTGAAAGAAACAACAAACTACCTAATAAACCAAATAAAGACAAAGGTCAAGCAATTGTAAGTAGAATGACCCCCACTATCAATGCCTCCATTTACCGGCCACTTATAATCACAACAATTTCTTTACCTGAGGTGTCAGATTGCTAAGCAGTAACCAACAGCTGCTCCGACAAGCTGTACCATCGCTCCAAGCTGAAACAATCATATAAGACTAAGCAAAGGCTGTAGATTATGCTATGATAAATTTAAATGTATTACTTATTGAAAACACAAGCTGTACCTTGCCCAAATCTTGACTCCTGGTTAACCCCACCCCCTCCCCAGCTACGGGCCAACCGTGGGCCCCCACTTCCCCAAGGGGAGGGAAAGGCCTGCTTTTGATTAGTCAAGCCAGGAGGGGGGCGTGGCAGCTGTGAGCTGTTGCGATTGGTCTTCCACATCTTGTTTTGTCCGATGGGTTCAGGAGGCCAGCTGGGTTTGTACTCCGAGTACTTTCCTGAAAAGGAAATGGAGGTGGGGGGGAGAAGGGGGAATAAGTTGAACAAATGAACCACTGAAATCAGAGTTGAAGAGCGTTTTCTTCCCAAGATTCTCTTCTTTTGCACTAATGTTAAAAGACAATAGTGGAATATACTCAACAGAGAACATGTCAAAGCACGTAGTAAAGTAAGTAGTAAAAATGGCCAGCAGAGGAGTACCTGTGCTGTGTGCATTGCTGAGGGGGCTGTCTGAGGCACTGTAGGGCCAGGCACCTGGTGAAGGCAGCGAGGTGTTGAGGGAGGGGTTTGGCCCTACACAAGCAGAAATAAAAAACGGCCAATTATGTAACACAGAACAGAATACCCTGTTGTCACAAGCACATAGAGGGAGGAGTTACACATTAGGTACATACCTATGTTGTCTCTTAGCAACTGATGGTCTGAGTCATTGAGTCCTGGAGGTCCAGGAGAGCCAAGAACACTTCCACCAGGAGTCATGTAGGGGTCAGACTCTGGGTCTCCACTGCTCTGGATTCCCTTCCATGGAACGCCTGGCTGAAATTCTACAACATAAAATATTATCGTCGTTGTGTTACTAAACAACATTTGGTACATAATTATATTATCTTCCAATGTGCTTCTTTAATGAAGGTTAAGGTGGACCTACCTGGAGGCCAGCTGGATGTGGCTGGTTTGTGGCTCAGTTTGCTGCCAGGTGTGCGGTGCCAGTTGTCAGCAGAACCTTGAGGAGGAATTCCCAACGCATCACCAGCCAACATGTCATACTGAGAGTAAGGAGAGCCTCCTCTGACCTTCATACCTCCAGCTAAAGGACCTAAACCATAAATATATAAAACAAAGAATTTCTTTCAAGTATCACAAAACACAAATCCTGAAAAAACGGTTACAGTACGTACCATCAGATAACGCACCATTTTTATTGAGTGTGAGGTCAGGGGGAGATGGAACAGGGGAGTGTCCTTCCATCATCCATTTGAAGCGGGACTGTTGTCCTCCAGTGTCCTTCATTCCTCCAATCATGGAACTGAGCTCCATACCTGAGAGGTTAACAGCAATGCACATTAGATTTTTAAAAAATACATACATATAAAGTTTTAGAGGTTTTGATGTCACACTACTGCTGGGTGTCACACTACTGTTGACTGTCTTACCAGAGTACATGCCTTGAGTTTTGGTATGAAGATCTGACAGTGGACCACCCATCCCAGGGTGTTGGAGTGGGTCTACAGTTGAATGTTTGGAAATGCCTCCTCCCAGATGAGAAGGTGAGAGTTTAGAGTTTCCTCCGATAGGTGCTTGTCCTCCAACTCCAGTTTGCTGCTGCTGCCTCTGTTGCTGCAGAATGGCCATAATTCGTGCCAACTGAAAAGAACAGGCTCATTTGGTAAGTGTGAAGTGTGGCAAGTACTGAACATAGATAAGGAAACAGAGGGTGTGGATGGTGGTACCTGCTGTGGGTCTGACTGCTGCCTCACAGGCTGAGGCTGTGGAAACTTCCTTTGATTCGGGAACATTGGCTGCTGTGGTGGCTGCTGTTGATGCTGTAGCAGTAGCTGACAGGCCTGTAATTGGGAAATAAAATAACATTTACCTGTATGTATTTTTTTGTATAGGCCAATATCACAAGAGTAGTTGCTTTATGTGGCTTCAAAAATGTTAATACAGATTAACCAACATTCACAGGAAACAAGTAAATGCATAACTGTCCCAGGGCATTACTTATCCTTAGACCCACCTCAGTAAAAAAAAAAAAAAAAACTCTCTTGGACGGACTGTAGATGTATGATAATAATACACTAATAACCTGGCCTAATTCACAGATTTTTTAAGCAATGCAAAATAACTGTCAGATAGTATAGAATAGGGGGATATGCAACAATATATTAAAGTTTACTTAAGTACATTATAGTGATTTACAAATATGAATATTCAATGGAAAAAATGTAAGTTTATGTAATATTCAAATTAATAAATCAAAACATTCATTATGACAATAGCTATAAAGATTCAGATGGAAAAGGCAAAAAGACTGCAGTAGACTCAGGACATTGTCATTGATAGTGCTGGTAGTTTGTTCTCACAGTCCCTATAAAATCATAATAATAAGATTAATATTCATAATTCTGCATAGATCCTCATAGAAATAGTTCATATTACAAAGGTTAAGCTAGTACCAAATGGACATTCATAAGTGTTGTCAGTTTAGTCCCACTAATTGATAATTGGTATAAACTGGTTAAAATTAAAAGATCTGTGTATGTTAATAACATTTATTTTGCATATTTAAATAGTTTACAAACTAATAATCCAATTAGACAAGAGAACTAAGGAGAGCCACCAAAGAACCACTAACCAATAACAAAAGAAGAGGCACTCGGAATGCAGATTTAGAATACTGGGCCCTTTCAGAGCATTGATTTACTGTAGAAAAGCGTGGATTTGTATTATGTTTTTTGATTTTTATTATGTCTGGAATGCAGGACAATACATGATTTCTCAAAAGCTCATGATAAAACTAATATAATAAAAGGCCTTGTAAGCTAACGACAAGAGAAAACCATTCTAACATGGTTAAGAGCTTATAAAAGTTGATGTTGTGACTATTTAGTCACATTAACTAAATAGTTTAGCTTTCTGTTGTTTTGACCAGGCTGAGAATCCAAAGTGCTCTGTTTTATGGAAAACTGGTAGTGATTTTTCTACCTGCCATAATTCCAATAATGACTACTAAATGGTGAATCATCCATTGCCACCTACCAGATGGAACTGCTGCATGTGAGGGTAGATGTTGCTGAGCATTGCTAGCTGCTGCGGAGAAATCTGAGGAGGGAACACTCCTCCGCCGACACCTCCCACTCCCCCAACACCTCCTACTCCTCCGACCACTCCTCCCATACTGCCACCAGGAGAAGGCATCTGCTTCAGCACAGGACCTGGCACCTATATGTCACACAAACCCATTGGATAAGACACTGCCACTAGATGCAATTCTTTGACATATGGTTTGTGGTTTAAAACAAACAACTAAAATTTGTCTTTCAGAGTGGCTCAAACGTATAGCTTGAAGTAATTCATCAAATATAATCAAGTAAGTATTCAAAAGTTGCCAAAACGTACAAATGTAAGCTAAAACAACTGTCCACTGACCTGAGCAGACAGGAACTGATGAGGCACTTGAGCACGTAACCCTGGGGTCGGGTTAAGGGGATGCATGCCAGGCTGGTGCATCCCCCGTGGCTGTGGGATCCCTCCGCTGCTGCCAGCCAACACTCCATGACTACCCATCTGTAAGAAGACAATCAACACAACAGTACATTATACATTAAATAAGGGTTTAAACTACAGCACCTCAAATTTTAAAATAACAGATGTAATAATAGCCATACCTTTTCACCATAGGGCCCCATATCAGCAGAACCCATGTCTTTTGGACTAGGCATGCGATACCCTACACCACCTCTGCCTCCTCTGCGTATATCCCCATTATAGTCACCAATACCTCTTTTTTCACTGTCCATCTTTCTGTCAACGTTAGGATCATCGCCCTACAATCAAAGATTCATTATAACATGCCTTTACAACAGGGCTATATCTTTGTTATGAAACTGTAACCAAAGCACTTTTAGCCCTGTATGATTGCCTCTTTTGCATACAAGTTATTTTCATTGGGACAAAAGCTTACCAGAAGACCCATATTAGAAAACTGACGTGACATCGGGTTAATCCAGTTATCACCTCCTCCTCCCTATAAAATTCAAAGATTAAAACAAATAGATCCCTTAAGTATTTAGACAGTGACCCAACTTTTGTATCCATTTACAAAAACTTCTTTCAAGGAAAAGTTAAATAATTGATAAGGGCTCAAAGTGCAGACTCACAGTTATAAGTTGAACGTAGTCAAAACAGCTAGTGATGCTAGTGATACAGATAGCCAATAATTTCTGGATGTTTGTCCCTGATAACCAATATTTAATTTTGTTATATTCCTTATCATGAATAAAAAAAGCCTTTTCTAACGTGTTATCTGAGGCTTTCATGCATGCTTTGTGCAACACACAGGGAAAGGAACGGGGCCCGCAGCACTGACTGGTAATTAGACAGCAAAAATACATATATCATATCAGAGAAGCAGCCAAATTATCTGGGAAAATTTTAATTATCACAATTATCGGTGTGATATCATACTAGCCATTATCAGTGGCTGATATTATCTTGCGTCAACTCTTTAAAATGTGTTTACTTCTTTTTCAGGGACTCAAAAGTAATTGGACGAAAACACATAAGAAATCTGTCAGATCTGCAGACTTTTCTGCATCAATGAGGAAACCCAGGATCTGGTTATGTCTATGGATATACAATGTTTTTTGGATTAGGGCTGCTAGTAGCCCTAACTTGTAGACTAAAAATTTTGATAACTGCAATAGTTATTTGGACTATACAGACTCTAAAATGCATACTTAAAGACCTTTCATAATCATTTTAATTGTAAATATTCTCTATCTAGAACCCTTCAGTCACCATATTTCAACCTTTATTTGGTTAATAAGTTAACTAATTGAATGAATAATCGCTGACTAGTCGACTACTAAAATAACCGTTAGTTGCAGCCCTATGGTGGACACGTTTTGAGATACAGACGAAATATAGAAGTTTGTGTCACTTTCTAAATACTTGGATGGATGTAACTGTAAATCAAGTGATGTAACTGTAAATCACAGCAAATGTTCATGGATATTTCTGAAGATATAAAGACAATCATACACACCTTTAGATTGCCCCTCTTCCCTCCATGAGCCCATCCTCCAGAGTTATAAGAGGAGCTGCTTCCTTGTGATCCCGCACTGTTCCACACTCCCCCAGCACAGTCGTCATCCTCATCCCAGCTGGAGTGACGTGACGCGGCCATGGAGCCTTCCCCTTTCCCACCCCAGTTCTCTATTGACTTTGTGCCTGCATGGATAACAGATGACAGATGGTTCAATGCTCAGCACAGCTCATGTACCTACACATGGTTGACACTGACATATTTTTTCTTACCAGATTTAGCAGAGCTGGAGGAAGGGTTACCCCAGCCAGAATGTTTGCTGGACTCATCCGAGTCACCCCAACCTGTGGTAGCCTCTGACGTCTGGCCCCAACTACCAGTACCATTATCCGCACACTGAGCACCTCCTCCCCACAAACCAGGCCCTGTGAGAGGAAAAGCATTCAATACCTGCTTCACTGTTCAATAATGGCTAAAGAGATCTCAGAGATAGGAGTTGCACAGCAACTAAATTTTTGTAGTCAACTTGTCGAGCGCACCAGTTAAGTCAACTTTAACATGACAATGACGTCAACAATAAAAAATTTGCCAAAATGTACAATGATTTAGCATCTAACATAAAAAAAACACTTGTCCTCGTATGAGGCAACAAAACATTGATTTAAATAATATTATTACTTAAAATAATTGTAATATTAATTTTAGTGCAAAAGACAACTTAACAACAGTAACTGAGTGTGTGAATTAGGGGAGGGGATTTTTTAACACTGATCACCATGTTCAGTTTGAAGTTACCATGAGTGCGTTTATGTGTACTTGAGTATCCCGGTTATGATGTTTTTGTTTTTTTTTAATATCCTGGTTTCATCATGGTGCATGTATACGCAGTATCCTGGTTTCAATATCCCAAATAAGCCAGTATCCTGGTTATGAGAAACCGGGATATTGTAGCTGGGATATTCTGATAGTAACCAGGATACTGTAGCATGTATACGTAGCATCCCGGATACGCCAACCTACAGTTGAGTGTACATGCATCTAAAAGACAAACAAACATGACGGTGGTCAGTGAATTCCATCAGGACAACTTTCTCCCACTACTCCAGGCTCCGCACCTTCATCCACTGGTCCCTGGTCAGAGTGGAAGGCAAGGACAGGCCCAGGATATTTAAAAGGTATCAATGGACCAAGAATCCACTGCCTCTCTTGTCTTCAGTAGCTCATAATGAAGTGGATGAGTAATAACTTTACTGTAAAGAGCGTATTTACAGCAAACGTAAGCATATATCAAGAAACTGGGATACTACGTTTCTCAGCGTGCATGTAAACAGCATATCACAAATACTGTCACAACGGGGATATGGCTAATAACCTGGACACTCAAGTGCATGTAAACACACTCCATGTTTTTAGGTGGTGGTGGGCAGGGTGTTTGGCTTACCTGGTTGTTGCGGTCCCTGTTGTCTTCTCTGGGCTGGTGGCTGCATGGACATTGGAGGAGGTTGCTGACTATGACTTTGAGCAGTAGCAGCATTTTTATCCCACAAGTTAACATTCTTAGTGTTGTAGCGATTGGGGTCTCCCCAGGCTGCAGTACCATCATCAATATCCATTTTGCGACTGATGGACTGAGGGGACGGCTCTTCCCAGCCGCTGGGCTCCATGGAGTCTCCTGTAGCCCCTGGGATCTGGGGAATCGGACCGGATGTCCAGCCTGTACTTTGGTTTGGATTTTTGGATGGGGGTTCTCCAGGTGTGGACCGGCTGCCCCACCCCCCTTGGATGGGTCCTCCTGGCGGCTGGCCCTGTGATTGGTGCTGTTGGGTTGGGGCTTTCATTGGCGCCACTTGGCTGTTTGGTATCTGTGCTGATGCTGTATGGGGCTTTGCATTACCCCAGTTTTGAAGAGATTTACCCAGTTCTCCTCCTCCCCACCCCCCTCGATGAGGCCCACCCTCACTCCATGATGAGCCCTCTTCAGACATGCTCTCTCCTCTGCTCGGTCCATCACTCCATCCTCTCCCAGATGAAGAGTCTCTTTGCCCCCATTCCCCACCCCACCCACCTGCCTCCCCTCCTTGTCCCATGTTTTTCCATCCTCCAGTCCCTTTATCCTCTGGACTGTCTTCCCATCCAGTACCCTGTTTTCCAAACTCCCCCCATTTCCCCCCTGCTTTGCCGTCAGCCCACTGCTCCTCACTCCCCCAACCTTTACCTTGCGTTTCAGTGTTCTGTACCCCCCAGCCTCCTTCTGCCTTCCCCTGTTCGTTTTCCACTTCCTGACTGGTCCTTCCTCCATCCCAACCTTCCCTCACCGAACTTGACCCAGGATTGTTAGCTCCACGACTAGTGCTAGTGTTTACATTTGCTGATGACAATGAAGTGCTTTTATCGTTTCGACATGGTGCGTTAAGGTTCCAGGCCACATTCTGTCGGATTTGGGTCTGGCCCCAGCCCGTGTTGGACAAGACCCTGGGATCCAGGTCTGATCGATTGAGCATGCTCTGTAAGGCCACGTCTGCGTTGATCTGGTGGGATTGGCGGTGTCCAGTTCGGTCTGTCTTCTGCCCTCCACCACTGCTCCCAGCTGTAGACCCCTCCCCCTTGCTTCCTCCCACGCCCCACTCGCCCACTTTTCCGTCATCACTCTCTGCCCCTTTCTGATTGTCCCATGCTTTTGACATAGTTGCAAACTTTGGTGATGCAGAGTCTGTCACAACGCTGTCACCACTACTGCTACCATCCTCACCTTTTCCACTTCCTATTGCTAAGAGACCCGAACTACCCCCTCCCACAGTGCTGCCCCACTCCCCCTTCGGACTACACACTACCTGTGCTCCCTGAGATACCACCTGGGTATTTGAGCCGCCATCAAAACCCCAAGATTTTCCTTCTTCCCCTACGCCCCCACTCTCCATCGGGGGCATAGCTCTCCAAAAGGAAGCAGCAGCTGCAGCAGTGGAGGAAGACAAAGTTGTACTTTCTTCTCCTTCGTTTGCTTCTCCATTTTCTGTATTTGGTCCAATGCCACCAACTGATTCTGTTGCTAGGTTTGCTGCTTGCGGCTGCTCTCCACTTCTGGCACCCAAAACTGTTCCTGTGTGCTGCTGCTGCTGAGGTGCACCTGCCTGACTGACAGATGAGTCGGTGGTGATGAGTTGGCTGCTGGCAGAAAATGAGGAAATCACAGATGAGTGCAAAGGAAGGCCGTCACAAGCTGAAGCAGTGGTTCCAGACTGTTGATGCCGGGCAGAGGAGTTGGAGCTGGGGTTACTGTTGGCACCAGGACTCTCTTGAAGAAGATGGGAGACTTTGGAATTGTGAATAGCTGCTGATCCTTGCCCCACTTCCACCTGAGAGGCCACAACACCACATGACTGAGCACATTCGTTAAGCGAGGTCGAGGGAGAGAGAGGAGAAGGTGGCGAAGAATTGTCCATGTTCTCTTCCCCTACTCTCTTCTGCTGGGTGCTTGTCTCGCTCCATGAGGCACTACTGTTGTTATTGTTACCACGGTGATCTTGCTCCTGCGTCCCTTCAGCCACTGCCTCCGAACACGCTTTGGGCCAGTCTGTTACAGCCATCCCATCCACCTTCACGCAGCCCTGAGAGTAGGGCTGGCTGCCAGAGCCTGCCCCCCATGTGGAACTTGCATAAGTTGAAGTAGTACTAATAGTAGTAATAGTAGAAGACGACACAGCGGCCACACATGATGAGGATGAGTTATGGGGTGAAGGGGAAGATGAACCCAAAATGGAATCTAGAGAAAACAAAAAAAAACAAAACAGAAAGGCTATTTAGACACAAGGAAAACAACGAGAACAAAACATGCAGGAATTGAAGGAGGAGGATTGCAGGAGTTGAACTTTGCAAATGTTCAAAACCCCAGTCCATTTTACGGAAACTCTTTTTCAAAAGACACCCTCTTAACGCGCTCTCTTTTGGCTTGAGGAATTATTGATGGTCTTGTACCTGTGGCTCCAGCTGTTTTTGCATTGGGGTTATCTTCTCCCTGTGTACTGCAGCCACTGGCCGCAGCAGCCTCGTCCGCTCCACCTCCCCCCAGCAGCATGGAGGACAGGGGAGGCTGGCCTCTCTTCAGTAGCACTTTGTGGTCCTGCTGGCAGCGAAACCTGGGTGGAACCTCTCTGGACATGTATCGTTGCTGCTGGATGGCCTGGCTTCCACAAGAAGATGAGGAGGAGGGCTGTCCGTTGGCCACAGAGGTCCGCTGCTTTGCATTGTTCCCAGCACCAGGAGCAACTGGTGCAGAGGCGCTGGCAGCACTGGGACTGGAAGGAGCGGCAGGGCAGGGGCAGGGGGATACTGAGCCTGGACTGGTGTGTGACGGGCCACCGGGCGCCTTGGCAGATTCTGGCACTGAAATACACACCAACATGACATGAAGATGGACTGAGAAAGGCCAAACGGCTATGCTTCTAATAGAGGAAAGTTTAGAATATATCTTACTTAATATCTATAAAATGCATGCACTGTCAAAACTACCTGTTCAAAAATAAAAAAAAGTGCCCCATGAGTATACACATGCCATTACATGTTTATTTAGTGCTGCATTCAAAACTGCAACACTTACCTTTGAGTTTCTGGTCTGGCACCTTAAAGAGAAGAAAACAGTAATTAGAAAACAGTAATTAGTAACATAGCAAAAAGGCTCAATAATAATGAGGCTGCAGCTGCATAATAATAAAGATATGCAATAACTATGTTGAATATTGCAGTAACACAGTGGTTATTTGGTCCAATTGTTTCAAAATCATAACAAGACAAAATAAGACAAAATAAGGATTAAACTGAGAAATTGTGAGTAAAACACAACACTATTTGAGCTCTATAAGAGAACATCTGTAAAATGGAATAACTTCCTTAGAGTTATCAGAGATATATTTTTTATGTTACAAAAAACATAATTTTGGAATATTTTTCAAGAAAAAAGATATCACTGTCAAGTTAAATTTTGCATCAAATTAATTACACATCAGTATGGGATTGGTATTTATTTACCTTCTGTGGGGTTTCCCTTTTCTTTTTCTCCTCTTTCTTCTTTTTCTTGTCTTCCATGAAACACTGTTCCCCTTTTGGATGCTTCTGTCAGAGGAAAGAGTTGCATTGTCACTTACTTAAGACAAACTTGTACTTGTTACATCTGCAATCCACATTCATGTAGTGCGCACTGTAGCTGAAACCATGTTGTTTGAGCTGTAATGTTAGCCAGGGGTAGACAGCTTGACAACCTGCCTTGGTATTCTCGCCTCTCACTGCATAATTCATTAACTAGAACATGGACAGCACTGGTATTGGTGGAGCAAACAGGTTGATTTCAGATTAGACTCTGGAGGGAAATCCTTTCAGCATATTGACAGTCTGGTTTCAGTTGTGATGTACAAGAAATTTTTTGTGTTTCTCATTCCTAAGACAAGACCTTAAACATCAACATGGTGCCACAGCTGCCCGTTAGACCACTGCCCTCAACTCAAATTCTATGCAAATCCATGGTCACGTGAGTAGGTGTGTGCAAAACATAACTAGAGGTTGATAAAATCCGAGTCCTTAAAAAATGTTAAAATAATTGCGTTACTACAAAGCTGTAACATAATTGTTGTACGTTAAAACAGTGGCTTTATGGGGAACTTTTTCCCCCATAACAAATGCATGCGCTTACGTGGATACTGCCCATGCTTAAAGCCTTGAGGATGTACGTGTCGATACTTATTTATCGTTTTTACTAACGCTACTGACGACAGGCAGCGGTCTCACGCCATGCCATCTTGCCTCTAATGAGCGAAAAAAGAAGGGTTCAAAGGTAGCCGTCTGCAGCCAATGCAAGCTGTGCACACAGCGCTGCAGACAGTCCTGCTAATAAACACCCGCCAGTCATCAACGTACAAGACTGATTCAGATAATGTTGCTAAAGGCTGCAAAATATGAATCTCACGAACAAGTCAAACGATATCAGATAAAATGTACAAACGCCACAGACAGTTGCAGAGCGCTATACGCGAATATTGGACATGGATTGGACAAATCAACCTGAGCGTGTGTAGGTTTCATTTCTGCAAGCGACAAATAACACTTACCCCGGGAATCACATGAAGTTAAGACATAAAGTGCTTCTGTGCAAAATATTTTGCAGACCCACCGCTAGCGAGCTAGCAAAGTAGCTAGGCTAGCAAGCTAGATCTTCGAGGCTTTCAAGGCGAACTTGTATAATAAATGACATCAACCAAAGATGAAATGCTAGTCGGTAAAATGTGTAAAGACGATATTCCTTTTGTCTAACTGGTTCTCACGCTGTAAACAAATCATGCAGAACTCCTTGATGACTGTCGGACACCGTATGATCGGTTAGTTTACTATCGGCCATTTTGCTTCTGTGGAGGCTTTAGCAGCATATGATATCACCAGGCACAGGCTCCGAGGCTCGGGCTGTTGTTGATCACAGAGGGGAGGAGGCATTGCAGAGCTCGCAATGTTCGCTAGAGGACGCTATCACAGCGCTTATATGAAGCCTATCACACAGATGGCACTGTCTTCTTGAGAGAATGAATTTGATGTGATGACTTCAACTTTATTGAAAGCTTTTTATTAAAAGTCAATAATTACGTTTCTGTAAACACAAGTACTGGCACAAACCACAAAGAAATCATTTAAAATGTCATGTTGACATGGAAAGTCATTGATTATATTACAGGTACAAATTATTGTGCCTGAGTTTACTGGAAAATACAAACACTATGTAAATATAAACACAGTGCAAAAGCATTAATATCATCACAGTTTACTTTCACGAAATGTTCACAGGTCCGAAATTATGTTACTATGGTACTGTGGTTGGATTAGTAATAATAACTATAACAAGGAGCATGCCATGGCTGCGCCAAGTGCATTATTGCAACCGATCTAATTCTACCCATGCTACTGCCCTCTGCTGGCTGTGTATGGCATTGCGTAACGACGACAGCAGCTCCTCTGTGCAGCTCCAAGTGTTTGGCTCCAGAGTGTAATAAAGCAAAGGCAGCGTCTCTAGCTGCAGCTCTTCAGCATGGCACGCCTCCTCCATTGCTCCGTCCTCCACACATCGTGGAAAAAACTTTCTTTAAGAAAAAAAAACCAAAACAAAACATTATAAAGATGTAACACAATGACACAACAGAAACGGTCAGAAGAATCACCAATAAGTATTAAATGTTGAATAGAATAAAGATCAGATAGCAACACCTGCCTTAGTTTTTTGTGTTTTTTGCTTTTTGGGCAAATGTAGATGACTATAGGGTATATTCCCTGTCTCAATAGGCCTTCAACATTGGACAGCCCCAGCTCCAACAGACAGTGTTTGTCCTACAACAAATAAACAAATTGAAAAATGAGGACACATGTGTAAGACTATAAGATAGGAGATTTACTAAAACATGTACTTTACCTGACTGATTATCTCTTGTATAGACTGCACTCTTACACCCAAAGCCTGCTCTGGAGTGTATGAATCTAACAAGAAGACTTGTTTCTCTCCTCGTTCTGAAACCGGGATATGTTCTGCAGATTAAAAAAGATCAGGTTAGCTTTTTGTTTATTTGTTATATCTATACACCATGTTTGATAGCCTACCTGTTGGGCAGGTACTGAAGTTCAGACCGGAGTCTGCAGGCTGCATTAGTCTCTCTATAAGACCCCGAGACAGAAGAGATGGGGAGAAAATAACTGGTCGTTTAGTTTGAACCTGCAACGGCTTCACTAAACTGTATGGAATCAGGTGCTCCTCATGACCTTAGAGCATAGACAAACACGATCAAAAGCAAGCATAAACACAAAAGGCCTAATGCAGATATTTCTGGCTTACGTTTATTAAGGGTGTAAAAAAGCTGTTGACCAGAGTCAATGCCACGAAAGCTAGGATCCACCGCTTTAACGAGGCGTACGCGTCCTGCTGCTTTCTTCAAGAACTATTGGGATATAAGAAAACATTCAAATGTATTTTTTCCCCTTCATTCGTAACTGTTTCAAATCCATGGGTTTTGGTTTAGTGCAAAATTAGGACAATTAACTATTCAAAACAGAACAATATTCAATCTTTTGAATGGTCAAAAGTCCTCAAAATGGCACCTTATAGCAGGAATTTGAAACCCATGAATTGCTGAAAAAAATCCAGTATAATTTAGAAATAACTGTTTACCATTTTTCTCTTGAAGTCTTTTTGTTCAAGTGCCAGTTTTCTTAACCTCACAAGTAACAACTGTTGAGCCCTTTAAAAAAGTGATAATAAAAATATAATCTGCTCAGAAATGTTAAAAAGTGAATAAAAGCATACTGTGTACCTATTGTAATTAGGCATGGTCCCTGCCTGCAGGGGCTTGGCTGTGTTTGGGTCGACTCGCCAACAGCGCCAGTGATACTTGCCATTCAATCTGGTGTCTGTGACATGTATGATGTCATCACAAGACACTCCCAGTGATGGAGGATCCCCATGAGGCTCCATAGTGAGATTAACACGAACATAGAATGAGTCTGCCCCCATAAAAGAAGAAGATTTGATCTGGGAGCACAATTTGGCATAGGCTGAGGAGGGGATGAAGCCTGGTTAGAAGCTTGATACAACATTATACAGCATCACAGGCATTACAGATATTGTTGTTGAGGCAAACTAATAACCTACACTGCTGAAACATCCTCACACTCACCCTCTGGGTTACTCCGATGTTTAAGTGAAGAAGGTTCCGTCCACCACTGAAGAGAAAAGTGTGCTACCTCTGCAGTACACTGGGCCAGCTGTACACTTCCCCCACCAAACAAAACACGCTCCAGCTGCGAAGGAAGACAACTATGTGCATATGTGCTACTATATTTAAACCAAATTCTACTCACAATATAACTTTACTTGAAGGACATCTAAATTGTTGAAATACACTATACACTATTGAGGTCATAGAGGTCAGGATTTTATATGTATGGGTCACTGTAAGGACTAAATTAGATTTAAATTAGAACTGAACAAAACAAAGATTGAAACAGGGATAACGACAAACTAAACCATGTCTAAACCCGAAATAAACTATACAAAATACCACACCAATTCTAGGATGAAGGATGGGTTTCAATATGATAGTACTGTATGATGTATTTGTGACACACACCTCCAGCAGCTCACAGCCCTGTGTGAGTCCACAGTGTTCAGCCGGAGACCCAGGCTTCACGTGGCTAACAAAGATCCCAGTCTGGTTTCCCCCCAATATTGTGATGTCATCAGCAAGACTGGCTTTTCTGTCCTTAGGAGGGGTAGGGGGACTGGAAGGTGGGGTGAGCGGTGGTATCCTGTAAAAAGCATGTTGTACCCAAGTGATCTTATCATTGAAAAAAAAAAAAGATTTGCATTTATATAAATTTTACCTTGAAATATTTTGGTCAGTGGGTTTGGGAGATTTGATTAGATCAGAGGGAAAGGGCTGAGAGTGTAATGAGGTCCATGAATCCCACAAAGAGAGTTCACTTTGTTCACCTGCAAAGAAAAAGGATATCAAGATCATACAGATGTTAGTCTATCAACTTATCAACAGAAAAGCAATGTACCAGCTATGTTTTCATTCTCATCACTGCCCCAAGAATCCAAGTCAAACCTACACAGGGAAATGATAATGTGTCATGTTAATATATCGGTATTTGAGAACATGACTCCTGCTGAGAGTATGTGCAGCTGGCAGCAAACGTCTCTGAACTCACTCTGCGTTAAATCGTCTGTTGATGGAGTTCATACAGGGAGGGAAAGGGAATGTTGAGAGGCGATTTATCTCCTTTTCATTGTCTTCTGCCTGAAAAGCAAATAGCAAACACTGATATATCTGTGTTGGCTTAACCTCTGATCACCAACTTGTGATAGCTTGGCCGTGTCTGATGTGTGCTGCCCACATATTGCGGTCTGGCTCTTCTTTTAATTGTTCGTGTTTATTGTTTTATACTTTACACATTCTTTAGTTAGGTAGCTTAGTTTAATACCACCGTTTCACTATCTCAAGTTATGGGACCATAACCACGGTCAAAACTGTTGGCCTACCTGGAACACACACCAGGTGCCTTGACCCCTTGATTAATATAGGGGGTACCTAACTAACGACTGCCATCTAGTGTTCTTAGTGAAAGTGCAGCCATATCTCCAAAAGAAAAGTTTAAATGAACTAGCATTTACAATTGGTGTAGTGGAGGACATTAAATGGCTTTGATATTTAATGTAAAATAAAAACAGGTACTCACAGAAATCAAGAGGTTTTCCTCAGAGGTGGAATGAGAATCTGTCAAGAAGCAGATGTTATTTTATTAACAAGAAGAACAAGTTAAAGATTTGAATGGACTGGAACCACAGTACATCTAGGTCCTCATCCAAATTTACAATCTTAGAACCAGCTCCAGCTCATGGCACCTAAGATCTGAAACCAGAAAGGAATGGGCCTTCTCTGTGGTCAGTCCTATTTTATTTTCATTCATATCTTACCAGTGGAGTTTGCCTTTGTTCTCCCTCTTGAGTGTGTCTGAGACAAAAACAAAATACCAGTAATGAATTAAAATAAGTTGATGTGAGCAATGACCACAAACAAAGGCCTTAAGTCTGAATGCAGGTTGGTGTCCTGACCTTCCGCAACAGCAGGTTGTTGTTGGGCTGAGGGCTCAGGCCCAGGGAGCAGCAGGGGCCATAACACTGGTCCTCACTCCACAGAGACAGGTGAGACTGGGAGAGGAAACAGATGTGATGACATAAGCTCTGCTGTTACAGTAGAACAAGCTGAACACTTACACAGTGCAGACAGGAAGTGCTCTGGTCCATCTGCTCTCGGGCCCGCTCTCTCTCCAGCTCCCTTTGCTGTTGTTCCATACTGGCCTGCAGCTCCGCGATTCTCTTCCTCAAACGGTTCTTATCCAGAAGACACTCTGTGTACTCCAGCTGCAAGCTGTCCCTGCTTCTTAGGGCCTGTTGAATATTCATTTGACTTTTCATTCAATTTAGTCATCTGGTAAGTAACGTTTAATCATGATAGAGTTTTACAGGAATAATAATCTGTAAATCATTACGACTTTAACATGTGATCTTGCTTAATTTCCCAAACCCCATGTTGCCCTATGTTGTTGTGCATCTAAACATCTAAATGTTGATGTCATTATTAATATTGGAGGTGGTGTAGATACGCATTGACAGTTACACCAAGTCTGACCTGGTCCCTTTCCTTCTCCAGCTCCATGATCTGGTTGAAGTAGGACACACTCCTCTTCTGCTCTGTCTCCCAGTCCAGCTGCAGAGTGCTGACCTTCAGCTGGAGCTGTGCACACTGCGCCTCCAGCTGCAGACACAGGTTGCTGTCAGTGAACTGAACACATGAGTATTACAGAGCATACATGCTACATGTACTGACCCGGCCCATCTGCTCCTCACATCTCTGTGCCTCCTCCTGTAGTGTAGTGATCATGTCACACAGCTCCTGTCTCTCCTCCGCTGCCTCTCTGCGGTCCTGCTGCAGGATGTCCATCAGAGCCTGAGGCATCAGAAATACATTATATTAATGCTGCAGTGCCAACTACCAACAATGCTTATGTATGTTCAAGGATTAATAGATTACACAGGTTTATCATATAGGAACTAGTTTCCAGTTATATCTTCAGGAAAGGACTTTTTGCAAATGTGAGACTTCATTATTGATTATTCATTATGATCACGTGTAATGCCAAAACATTGCCTTGAGGCTTGCTGAATTCTAGTTAGTCCTTTAAAAAGTTTGAACATAAGAGAAATGTGGTATACATACGATTACCCCTGAATCCCGGGCACCATTGCCTGTGGTGTCTGGTTTGAGACATTTCAGAGGTTTCTCTGGCAGAGCAGGTGGAAGCGGCTGTGAACTGCTGATCACCAAACTGTTGCATTTGGACGATAAAGTCACAGGGTGGGCCTCCATTGACAATTTATCTGCCTCGCTTAGTCTTGACTTTAGCTCTTCCACCTGCATAGACAAGAACTATGAACTTTTTTTTCCCTTTTCCCTTGCTATCTAGTTTGTAAAACAAAATAACAGGTTACAGAACAAGATCACACCAATTACATCATTCTGATGATGGTAATAATAGTTTAACAAGAAAGTAGTTTTTGAAGACACCTAAATCCAAACCTATTTTCACATAATGCCATAAAGGCATGCTCAAAAGTACTGTAGGTATTTGGAGCTCAGTGGTTGGCATGCTGTGACACGTTCTGCACTGAATAAAAAAGCAGACTGATAGTATCTATGTTTTTAAGGTACTATGTTGACAATTCAGTTTCACTACACCCCACTTATTAGGAGTTTGGCTTGTTTTGTCCGAATCAGAGACAGGCATCCCGTCAGAGACAAGAACAAACAAGACGCTGCTGAGACAAATACTGTTATTAACAAAAAGACATTCTTTGTCCTGCTCTTGTACCCTCTGGGGATCAGGTATTTTTGGGTTTGTATGATAGACTTTCTTAGTTTACAAACCTGCCTGAGCAGCTCTCTCTCTCGATGTGTGGCTTTTCCTTGGTCCTCTAATGCTCTAGAGTACTTCACAGCCTGCTCCAAAAGTCTGTCTTTCAGTTTGCCCAGCTCCCGGCTGGCTGACTCCCAGTCCTGACGTAGCCTACAGACCAACAGACAAGTCTCTTTGTTGCATTTAGGCCAATTTAGAATATCAAAGACATGGTCCTGGGTACATAACCTTCCCCCACAATGCAGTGTGTACAGTCACACACACACACACACACACACACACACACACACACACACATAGCCAGTTGATAAAAATCTTTGTGTTGTATTTTCATTTAAATATCATTCTAAACCCTAAGCACATATTGATAATGGCAACAGTCCACATGCTCCTGGAGGTCAAATAAAGATTAGAATATTTTACTATGCCTAACTCTAACTGTAAACATAATTTTCTTGTAGTGTGACTGGATCAAACCTTTACATAAAATTGAAATCAGAATAACCTATACAAATAAATAAAATATCAAAATAACATTGATGAGACCTCTCGAGCTGCAGTCTGTCGTAGCGTAGCTCTTGTGCCTTCCGCTCGGCGCGGCTCCGCTCCTCCTCGGCCATACGACAGCGCTGGGACAGGCGACGCTCGCATAGCCGACTGTTTTTGAGCTGTTCACGCAACTTTTTCACTTCCAAAAGCAAAAACTGTGTCAGCCCCTCAGGGCCCTCTTCATCTGAAAAGACATTAATATCGTCAGTCATGGACTGTTAAGTCTAAGGCTACTAAGACTCAGTACTAAAACTAGGGTTGTTATAACACTCACCCAGAATGAGAGAGCAGCGCTGCATTGGCTGCTCCCCTGTCAGCTGCGTGTACTGCTCTGGGTGATAAAACTCCAGGGACTCCATAAAAGCCTGCAGACCTCTTTGGCCTTGACCTCGTAAAATGTCCAGCAGACGGCCTGTGAGATGAGCCATCCATGTTACAAAATAATTGTGTTTGAAAGTTTAGCCATAACATGGAAAATGAAGAAGATTCCAATACTTCTCAGGCATGTTTATCTTGTGTCATTCCTCTCTCCAGTATTGGCCCTACATACTCCTCTACTAAGTGAAGCCTTTCATCTTGTTCATGCCGCATCATTTATCTGTACCACTTGTTTTTGTCTGACCGTTCCATTCCATCACTCACATTTTTTTTTCCTTCAGTCTTCTTACACTTCTCCCAAAGATTCACACTGTTTTGAATAGATTTCATGGACTCTTACCTGCCTTGCTGATGCGCAGGGGGTACTGTGTGGAGTTGAGCACCTCGTCTTCATCTTCCTCGTCGATGACCTTGCACTGCCGCAGATACGGAGTGAGTTTGGCTGGATGGAGTATACGGGTCAGCTTGTGTCGTACCCCCTCAATCCGGTCCCAGAGCTCCTCACAGCGCTCCTCTGTCCATGGTGGAGACCGCACCTCGTCCTGTGCAATACTGTCTGCATCTTCTGCCCAATCTGTCACACCTGGGAAAGACCAACGTAATAAATGCCAAAGTCCATGGGGCACAATGTATGTTTACCATAGCAAGATAGAACTGATTTGTCAGTTCATATTTCAGTCTTTAAGGTAATTTCTGCTGGAGGCATTTAAAATGTGAGCTTTGAATAGAATCCTATTGTTGAAACATAAGAAAAATCGCAATTACATATTTTTCCCCACTCATTCAGCCTTGTGAGTTTGTGAGACATTTTCTTAAATTATACTCCCCATGAATCGCATAAACATTTTGCATTTAATTACACAGACAAACTACTCTGCTGATAAATATTAATGCTGCACCACATATCACAGCATTAATTTCTCTGTAAATTGTGTTAAATGGTTGTATTCTCTAGAGAGGTTTAACACGGCCACATGGCCTATCGGCCATATCGGATAAATTATGGCCGATAGCTGATATTTCCCCAAACGCCTATATCAGCCAATATTATGGGCCAACCAATATATCGGGCATCAGCAGATATATAGAATAAAATAAAATAAAAAATAATAAGATATGTCATTGTAAGTGGGTGTAAAGTCTGATTTGAACACCCGAGGGGACAGTCTAAACCTGTAGGTCAGTGTCTCAGAGCGATGGAATGAAAATAATGGAGTGAGTCATGAGGTGTTCCAAAAACAGGGGAGAATGGGACCCCAGTGAAAAACACTCAGGTGATTTCCCAACTGGATTTAGAGAAAGTGGATTATCTTGCCACTGACAAAGCTCTCATAAGTGATATAACATACTAAACTTTAGTAAAAGCCAAAGGTGAATCTGTCAACTGGACACAAAGTTGTAGGAGTGAATACGTTTCGCTACTCATCCAAGCCGCTTCTTCAGTTCCAGTCAGATTACTGGTGGACACTTTCTTATATCTAACTGAAGGGAGGAACTCACAACACTGAAAATATAAACAGCTATTGTTTCCAGTTTCAGTTAATCTGACCAGAACTGAAGAAGCGGCTTGGATGAGTACCGAAATGCCTTCACTCCTACAACTTCGTGTCCAGTTGACAAACTTTTGCTTTTACTATGGATCAGACCTGGATGACTGAGGGATTACACAGATACTATACTTTACTAAGCCAGAGTTTATGATTTTTATGATGTAAAAACTTTGTAATGTACAATAATTCACACTAACACATGGCATTCCAAAACGACAAGGATTTAAATAGGTTACGTAAGTTAGGATTGTTTTTAGAAATAATCATTAATTGTACAGTGAGTTATGTATGAGGCTGGTACGAGGGGGGCTGTTCCATGCAGCTGATCAGATGGACAGGGGTAAACAAGCAGGCTGGGACAAGTTAGTGGTGCTCAGGAATCTGTGCCATTAGTCTATTATTCCATTTATTTTTACATTAGTACGTTATACTTGAAATAGCCCATAAATTCATAATCGAAGTAATAAGGGTAACAAGACACACTAAAAACTTGCACCTCGGTCAGTGACAGAGAAGCCCTACAATACATTATCCATTTGGCAGGTCACCATGTTGTTTTTCTGATTTGAGAGGCCAAAACAAACGCTGCTCGTTGAGTAAAACCTTTATCACTGACACTGGCCAATAATACGAGAAAAAATGCAGACTTACCACTCATCTTTCTCAATATTCCAACAAGGAGGTTGTGATCATGCTGTCCAAAGTTACCAGTTACTGTCTTCCCACCAAACTTCACACAGCGGAGTCCGGGACGAAACTGCGCGGTGAGGTCAGAATTTGCGTCTACGGCCCCACCTGACGTGGATGGGCGGGAAACTAAAGCACGCGCACCTCCACCTAACACATTTACCTATCAGCGGCCGAGCGGCGGGAGGCTCCATATACTCTGGCTGCTCGTGAATTGGCTACAAACATGTCTGCGTCAACTCGTTCCATGGGTTAACTTGATAAAAGGCTGCAATAATGTGCATCAGGTTAATTTGTACTTCTTTTGTAACGCTAGGTGGCGTTTCAACATAAACTGTTGATTTAGGCCTGCTTATTGCTGGTTAATAATTTTGCACAAAATACCTTAAAAACGTCAAAGTTGTGACTCATTCACTACAGGTGCGACGCTGCAATTATCCACAAGGAAAGAGCAGTTTCCGCCCTGAGAGAGAATGGTCTTTGTTAGTCACTGCCAAGGCAAACTTGAGTAAAACGCTATATAAGGCAGTGGCACACAGTGATTTAGGCAATATTGTTTGTAGTTATATTCTCAGGTTGTTATTTTCATTTATAAGAGGAAGTGGAAAATATGGCACATAGCCTTGCACACTAGCCTGAGAGTGCAGGTGAAGTAGCTCAAGTCAAGTTCTGCAACCTAATTAATAAAAAACATTACACAACTGCACACCATAAAGTAACTGAGAGTAGGCCTATTTTGTTGCGTTAATTAGGCTAGTCTGAAATATGAGTGAGGATGCTTGAAAATAACAGAGATCAGGCCTATTAATAAGTGATAACATGAAAGCAATGAAAAATAGAAAATGGAGTCTTCTTGCAGTACTAGACTCTACTAAGAACTTTGAGTAAATATATTATGGTGACATTTAGGTTACTAAATATGATTACTAAAACACACCTCTTCATATGGTTACTCTTCAAAACTTCAGCGATATCATTCTGGATGTGCCAGGTAATTTGCTCCTGATGTAGTGTTTGTTTGGTCCTGTTCTAGACCTTGCTAAATCCAGGTTTAATTTTAGGTTAGTCCCAGTCTAATCAAGTGTGAACGCACTTCTGTCTGTTTTTGTGCCCCTTTCAGAGTGTGTCCGCCCAGCAGAGCGTCCCGGAATCAGGGTGTCTGGGGGGGGGAAAGAATGAGCATTCCAGTAGTCTCTGAGGTGACGGCGACACAGAGGGGGCATTGACAGTACACCCGGAACCCATGGTTTGTGCAGGAATGTGACGCACACATCGCACTCTACTGGACCTCACGCAAGCCTTAGACTACTAAACGTCCTTTTTACTATAAAACAATCACAGCTTAACTGTAGCATTTTCCTTGGATGGTGTCTAACAACAAATCCATGTTGGACCAACCCATAGCCATTCCATTCAGAGAAAAAATATCATTAAAAAGATAAGTACATTATTATAAGGCGAGCTGTTAGAAAGGAACTGTTATTTTTAGCAGCATTTAAATTTCATACAAGCCCAACCTTGCTCACAAATTTTAATTCCACAGTGCTGCAAGAGCACTGCTACACTGCTTTTTTTTTTTACTATTTACTCTTCAGCTTTATTGGGCAGGACAACTGTAGGGTGAAATGGGGAGAGAGAGGGTAGAGACATTCAGAGTCATACATGCAACAGCTAACTTGCAACAGCTATCAAATTGGTAAATAGTTTTTGGGTCTTTCATTACTGCATTTGTACCACTCGGCCCATTTCTGGCACATAACACTGTAACTGACCCCCAGTGGCTCTGTCTATGACTCAAGGCTGACAACTGCACAGAATCGGCCCTTTGTGAACTAGAAGAAAGCCTCTTTTCTGAACTTTTCTGGAAAAACAAAGCAAAAAAAAAAGAGAATACTCGCAATATAAAATTGCAAGTTGAGTGCTGTGCTCATCAGCCATATAAAACTCAATACCGTAGAGAGGGTCTTGTTAATAAGGATAAAGCTATGCAATTTCCTGTGTAATGTGAATAAAAGCAAAACAACATAAACAACACCGAGGTCAGAGGGATGGATTTCTTGTTCAAGCAAATAAGAGAGAAACTTTTAAAGGGACAAACATGGACAAAATGAGAAATAGTTGTGAGATATTGTGAAGCTTATATTGCGTGGTCTGTAAAAACATAAAAATACCACTTGGCTAGAAAAAATGGAATAAACTATTAATGTGCAATGTACAAAAATTAAGGAAAATAGAAACATTTCTATAGGTATAAGACAGATATGAGAAATTGATTTAAAGTGAAAGTGGTTTCAAGATGCATAGAAGAAGTATTAAACTAGGATTTTGAATTTCTATTGTAGAAACTAGATCCAAATGTTTAGTGTTGCGTCATTACAACAGAACATATCAATTTTTTTGTCACACATGAACTGCAGATGTGAACTGCAGATATAAGTAAATTTGG
>JACM01057447.1:0-19296 GCA_000787095.1 Periophthalmodon schlosseri
AGGTAGTCCACATTTAATTATTCACATTATCAAACTGAACAGATCATAAGCACTTGGTTTTATTCCAGGCCTCTCTCTGTGTAAATGCCTTGAAAGTGTTTGAGAAACTCTATGATTTGGAGGGTTTCTTCTGTCTAAACCTCTAGTTCACAATATAACCACATGTGACCTGTCATTACACTGTGAGTCTGAACAGCCAAGAGAGAAGAGCCCAGCCAAAGCTCTCAAGTCTCAAGTCCAGCTATAGCTCTGCTTAAGTCCTGGTTCAGTCTTGGTTTAGTTCTGCTTCCAAAGTACATCTCTGACATGTATGTGCCATATCAGCCATCTCATACTCTGAGGACAACAGGACCAGCCTCCCGCAGATGTCCAGAGTCAGGACTAAACATGGGGAGTCAGTGTTTCAGTTTTATGCAGCTAAAACCTGGAACAGTCTTCCCGAAGATGTGAGACAGGCCTCTACTTTGACAATGTTTAAATCATAGACTGTATAAAGAAGTGGACTAAGGGAGTGTGACATCACCCATAGCGTTTGGCTCCAGTCAAATGAAGCTCATTGAGGCTAGCAGTTATGGGGCAAATTTGGAGCCGAGTTCCACATTTGGAATTCCGACCGCGAGTATCATAGCAACCAAAGAGCTAATCTGGAGCGATGCTGTTGAAAGTAATACCCCTTCCCACTCGCCCCACTGGTTTAGCAGGGAGCAAGCGCTTAGCAAACCTGTCAATCAAACCTGTTTCTAACTCTAGTGGTAGTGACTTCGAGGAAAGAAGGTGCCTGATTTGTCTGTTATTAATGTTCTTGATTGACGGACAAAATAGCTAAATCAAGGATCAGGATCATTTAGAAAGGGTTAATACGAACATTTTAAGACCAAAATGATGAACCTGACAGCAGCAGAGTGAGGGGTGACAATTTTTCATTGTAAAGTGAATTGGAGCTGTAGTTGATGGAGCTGGAAACATGCCCATGCTCACTTCCTATTTGGAACATGGCGGCTAGCGCATTAGCTATGTTCATTTATATATGGTCATATACACCATCCCACCAGCCCGTCCATCCCTTTCTCCAGTCTCTTTCCCCCTGTTTTCACCTGTCTCTTTCTCTCATTTCTCTTTCATTCCCTTTTGTCCCTTTCTCCTTCCTGTTACCCCTCATCCCTACTTTTCCTCTCTTCCTCTCCCTTTTCCTCCTTCTCACTCTCTTTCTCCCTCTCTCTCAAACACATCCTTCTCTCTCACCTGAAGGTTAGGGGTTAGACTCCAGACACAGAGGGAACAGTAAAATGTGTCAGTGTAGGAAAAACAGACCTATTTGTTCTACAATTACAAAACACACTGATTTTAACTGTAATTTTTTATAGGGGACAAAAGTGAACTTAATGAGCTTGTAACCATGTTATAACAGGGTTCCCTTGGTTCACTCTATTTGTATTTCAATTGATTCATGCAGGTTTGAGTATTGTTGTGTTGTACATCTGAGGCTTGAGTGCTCTTAAAATTTCTATTTTCACCTACCTCCTATCTGCACTCACTGCTCCGTACTCTCAATTATTCAAAAATGTTTTTTCAACAATAGATGAATGCCAGTGTTATAATGAAGAGGTGGACAGTTTATATTTATACGCTGGTTTATGTTTCAGTTCACAATGAACAAAATGTAAAAGATCTACTTTTGTATGACACTGAATACTTGAATAAAGCCTAATATGTATCCATCCATTTACTGACTTTGGTAAATGGTAAATGGTCACATTTTTGAATAGTGCTTTTTCACCTTCAGGGCACTCAAAGCACTTTACATCAAGGAACCACTGACCCATTCACACACACATTCATACACCAGTGTACACAGACACTGGCGGTGAAGTGTGTTAAGTGTCTTGCCCAAGGACAGAAGGACGGTATTCATCTGTAGGAGCTGGAATTGTACTGGCAACCTGTGTGTCAGTGGATCTGACCACTCAACCAATGATTGTTATGTGGAGAGTGGGATTCAAACTGCCAACCTTCAGTGGACAACTAACCTTAACTTAAAGGTCCTCAAAAATGGACTCTTGTGAGATTTAAGCCATGTTAGAATGTTGTTACCTCATCCAAATTTGGTCTAAATCTCCAAAGCTCAAAATGCTCTGTTCCACCTTGCAATGTCATGAAGTTGTAGTTTTCAAGTTAACAGGTACCTTTTACCTTAAGTTCAGCAGAGATTGGCAATTCCAGGGCTGACATTATCCAAATAATTCTAGTGAAGGTGTGTGGAGTTTAAAAACACGGTGGAGCCCTTCCTGTATTACCATATGACATCACAAGGTGGAACAAAGTGTTTTCTGTTTAAAAGAAGAACTCAGCCTAAATATGTAGGATTTGTGTGTTAAACATGTGTGAATGAAACAAAACATCCATATATCCATACATCCAACAACTAAAAACATGTTTCCTCCATGTTCTAATCCACATTCCTGTCTACAAGATCTAACATCACAACAAGCCGTCCATGCTCCACACTATGAGAACCTCTGTAGAGTCAGTATCTGTAAAACATCTTTCCCCTGCTCTGATCAGATGGTACGGCCCAAGACAAGCACAAATGTATAAAAGAAGTGCACAGACTGAGGAAGAAGAGATTACAAATCTCGAACATGTTCAGACCTGCAGCAGACTGAATATAAGGGCTTTACTGAGCCAGTCTCAAATGTCCAATACGAAAAAGGAAGAGTAGTTGGAAAAGCCTGAATAATGTGTTAGTGTATAATTTAAGTGGCTTTAAATTCATTTCCATCTCTAGAAAAGTAAAAGTATCCATATTATTTTTGTGATCAAATGTTGGGTCTCTTAAAGGCAGTGGTGGAACGTAACAGAGTACACGTAGTAAAGTACTGTACTTAAGTAAAAGTTTTAGGTATCTACTTCTACTTCTATCTATCTCTACAAAATTTTAAAGTGGATATTTTTATTTACTACATTTGTGAGTATCTGTACTTCCGACATCACAAATTTTCTGAACTGGACTGAAAAGTAAAAGTATTTTTTTTATTATTGTTTGAGACCTGGTGAAAAGGTTTACTTTTAACATGTTCTTAGTTTGAGCAAACAAAAATATACAAATAAAACCAGGTAGAAAAACATCGATTCAATTGTTTCTGCTGAACAAAACTCAGGACAAATCTTTATCAAAATCACTACATTCGAAGCCTTATGACACCTCAAAATCTGTGCAAAAAACATACTTTTTACTCTTTAAGCACATTTTTAAACAAGTACTTAAATACTTTTACTTAAATAGATTTTGTCATGTGATATTTTTACTTTTACTTGAGTACTTATTTGCACCAGTTGTACTTTTATTTAAGTAACAAAACTGAGTACTTCTTCTAGCACTGCTTAAAGATGCACTATGTAACTAACACAGTATTGCTTTAAACTTCTTATTTTGTATTTATTCAGTTACATGTGTTTTTATTGCTCAGTAATACCTTAAAAAAACATGCATTCTTATTGTTACCTCTCCACAGATATGACTTGTAACTTAGCCTGGTGGCATCCCCCTGCGTGATTGACTCTGTGGAGATAGATAAGTTTAATACATACTGTGGAACATTCTAAGCATAGCAACAACATATCCATGTGGAAAACCAGGTAGCAGCAGTAATGGAAGAAGTATACCATTTTGTTACTTTAGTAAAATTACAGATATAGGGGCAAAATACAACTCAAGTAAAAGTATCACTTTTTTAGACTAAAAAGTATTTAGTATTTGTAAAGTAAAGTAAAAGTATAATGCTTCAAATGTAGCGATTTTGAAAAAGAGTTGTGCTGAATTTTGCTCAATAGAAATAATTGAATCAATAGTTTTTTGTTTGCTCAAATTATGAGCTTGGTTTCAAAATAAACCCCTCAACCTTTTCTGCAGGTCTCAAATAATTAAAAAAAATACAGTGAAAAATGCAGTGGAGTACTGCAGTGCATCTGTACAGTGGAGAAAGTACAGATACCTGCTCTCAAATGTAGTACAGTAAAAGTAAAAAGTATCTAGTTTAAAATGTACTTAAGTAACATACAGATACCTAAAATTGATACTTTAGTACAGTAATTTACTACTTTTGCTTCATTGCATTCCACCACACCTTCCACCAGAAAAGTGACCTGATGCAGTTTTAAATCAAGAAAAATATAATAATGTATTACTTTGGGCCTTGTCTGATTGGTAGATTAACCAATCAGAGTAATGCATGAGAAAAATAAAACAGAGAACTGAGAAAGAGCTTGGATTTCGGCAGAATCAACCATCAACAAGCGAAGCACTAAACTCTGATGTAGAACTTACAGATTTTGCTCTGAATAATGTGAGAATATTCAAGAGATTTCTTCTGCATTTGAGAAACACATGACAAATATGGGCCGTTCCAAATATGGACGTAGGAAGGACTGTAGAGCCAGACCACTAAGAAGAGTCTCACGGTGTACTTATCTTGTTTGTGGAGTGACTTTTTATCTTTTAGGAAAAAACAGGCTGAATCCTTCACATCAAATCTGGCAGCCTGAGATTTAACCCACCTGGCCATTTCTGAGAATTAGTCGTTTACCGTCCCCTTATGGACAAAAGTGGAAGTATGCCATTATTATATTGTCCCACATTGACACAGTAAGGCTAGGCATACTTTATTTAGGGAGCATTGTCCACTGCATTTGACCCCACACTGTTGGGGTTCATTTTCATCTGAGCACTCAAGCCTTAAAACTACAGTATGTAACTTTTTTGCCAAAAAAATTGACTAAAATAAAAGTGAAAATATGCGGTCTACTTTACTTAAGTAAATTTTAAAGTGGATACTTTTTACTTTCACTTCACTACATTTGAGAACAAGTATCTGTACTTTCTACTCCACTACATTTTTGAATGAGACTGAAAAGTTAAAATATTTTTTTATTAGACCTGCTGAAAACCCTGAGGTGTTTATTTTTAACATGTTTAGTTTAAGCAAACAAAAATATACAAATAAAAACAGCTAAAAAAAAACCCTCAATGATTCATTTGTTTCTATTGAACAAAATTCAGCACAAATCTTTATCAAAATCATTACATTTGAAACCTTATAAGACCTCAAAATATGCACAAAATACTTTTACAAAATACTTACTTACTTTTAGTCTTTAAATACATTTTTAAAAGGGTACTTTAGTACTTTTACTTAAGTAACAAAATTGAGTACTTCTTCACTCCACCACTGCCCTTATTTGGCCTTGTTTCTTTGGCTATAATCTTCCACAGTATGGCATAACTGTATCTACCTCCATGGAGAATGTGTTTAACTTTCTTTTTCCATGGAATCATGCAAGTGACGTTCCACCTTCAGAAAGTTAGACTGTACCTTTAATATGTCTATTTTAAGATACGACAAGAACAAAGGGTATATCTTGGTCAGACTAGTTTCAGTGCAAATCTCTATCAAGAGTAGGATTAGTCATTGTCTTCGGTGAATATATTAAAAGAAAACAGGTACTCAGTGTGTTACTGGCAACTGCATTTTACCTTTTGTTACTCAATATGTTTGACAAATAAACAAAATATTGTTAAATGCCACAAACATTTAAGTGAATCAAAATCATTTATTTTATTAAGATAAAACAACATGATCAGTTTCTCCCATTGACTGATACAATGATTGACATGTCAAAATTCATGAAATTAAAGAAATTAATGAATGATTAGAAAGTTTACAGCAAAAAACAAGATGGTACGCCTAGTTAATGATCCAAGAAGCAGGAAATTACACATTTAAAACAGAAAAACATAACCAACTCTAGTTAGCAAATAATTTTTTTCAGTCCCAATTAAATACATGTTTACAATCACTACAGTATAAATAGATTAAAAGGATAAAATATTTAACTGCAAAAATTATGCAAATCACAGTCTTAGTCCAAAAATAACAATTTATAATATATGGTATAAGTGTACCAATATATACATTAAAGGCCCTGTATCCAATTTCCCCCATGTATTTGAGCAAAACTTGTCTTGCCCCAGTTTAGATATACTGCACTTTCTATATCTAATTAGAAAACGTTTTAAAGTCTGATAATCAGGAAGTGTGCATTAACATGCTAGTTGTTTTTAAAGCACTTGTAAACTCTTTACAGTGAATAATTAGGATGCGTAGAATGCATAAGGTAAGGATGAAAAACTTTGGACCACTGCAAAACGTTTAAAATGAACTAGTTCTGTTTTTCACAATTTTAAGACAGTAAAAATCAGGTACAGTGCCTTTAATGCTGGGTGTGCATTGGTAACTTACACTGATTATTTGTCAAAATCTATTAGAGGGAGAAGAAGTGACTTTCCAGATTTGATAAAAACATTTAATCTTATTGTAGTTCATTTGTTAATATGTTTTCATAGTATAGCCTGGGTATAATCAGAAAAAATGCATTGCCTACATAAAAAACATTCAAATTGATTTTTAATATATTTTAACTGTTCAAACAATATTGCCCTAAAATTGCTGGAATATAGATAGTGTCATTAAATAGTATGATTTGATAGCACATTGGTCAGTTGTGTGGTTTGGTTTTAATTCTTTCATTATGAACCTGCGTAAACTGTACTGGAGGCCTGAAGGCAGCAGGGGGCGCTCTTGTGCGTTTTATGAGAGATCTAGTCAGATTTACAAACTTCAGCAGTGAGTTATGTCTGAAAAACAAAAAGAAGAGACACGCATTTTAAACTTTGTAATTTTAATTGTAAAAAAAACCCCAAAACAAAACAAGTAAACTCAAATTGTGCTCACATTTTTATCTATAATCAAATCAAATATTCAGTTTAAAGATGCACTATGTAACATTTCTGGTAGAGGGTCAGCTATCTGCTTCTTGAATGTTCCACAGCACATCTGATCTATCTCCATGGAGACAAGCAGATCACATCACTAAGTGATGGCGATCATGCTCACCTAAAGAATTTTTTTCCAAGATGTTTTGAGCAATAAAAACATCTGTAATTGAATCAATGCGAGTTAAATGCCATACTGCAGAATATTCCAGGTAAAGCAATAACATCTTCGAATGGATTTAGTAGAGCTGCAACAAACAATTATTTTAGTAGTCAACTAGTCAATAGATTATTTCTATTGTAAATTTAGATTTTCAAAACACATTTTTAACAAAATAAACAATGAAATATGCCGACTGAAGGCTTCTAAATAGAAAATATTTGTGAATAAGTTGTGTGGCCATATCAACTTGTCAAAGCCTGATCTGGTCTGATCTCAAAAGCTAAGCAGGGCTAGGCCGGGGCCGTAACACCAGATAATGATTACGATTATCAAAATAAAAGTACACAGCCCTACCATTTAGCCATTTTGATAAAAATGCTCCATAATAGTGACTTTGCAGATCTTTTAGTATTTCAACTATTTCATAATGGTGATAACAGTGTTTAAACAGTCATGCAATGTCCTCCAAATTCCACAAATACCAGAGCTTGGATGACAACTTCCCAAATGAATCCTTTATGCAGATTTATAGCAATACCAAAATACCACAATACTATTAACGACATTTACTCGCCAGTAGAGTTGCAAAGGGGCAGAAAATTCATGAAAAATTCCCAGAACATTTCCCATGGGAACTTTAACTCGGAAATGTTGGGAATTTTCAAAACAAAATTTAAAAATGTAAAAAAATAAATAAAAATGTAATATAATTATGTAATATAACCCCCTACTCCGCCCATACAATTATACATTAAAGCTACCATCTGTAATAGGATTGGCCGACCCGCCCTTGTTGTGTTCACACATATCACCACTATATGCTATGCTACATTACTGCAGTCTGATAGTGTGCCACCTTTGGCCTGACAGAAGAAGACCAGAGAGTACAGGTGAGCCTGATCAAAGACCAGGTGAGGGGAGTGGCCAGGTGGTGGGAGGGGGGAACACGTTTTACATCTGACATCTACTGGTAGCAAAAATAAACTCAAACTTACAGATGGTAGCTTTAAGAGCTCCCTTCTGCTAAATGAGAACCCATTAACCTTGTGTCCGGTTGGTTCTATAGTATAGTTTCAGTTACATTTGTTTTGTGTGATCCCAGAGAAGTGATCTTGTGTGCTCAGATAAGATGGACTGAGAGTTTCAGGATGTTTGAGACACAAACAGTGTGGAAAAGTCTAATCCCCTTAAATGCCATACATGGCCTGGAGGCCTAAAACTTCTGCCTCATCAAGCCCTAGTGGTAACATCTGGCAATGACTACTTTTTAGGAAGTTATTATCTCGACTGTGATTGTAAAAATACAGATATTTAAATTAATTTGCATCAGTTAAGGTTTTTATGCTTCTGTACATCACTCATACTAAAGAGACAACCTTCAGAAAGATTATATCCCAGTTCATTTCCAGTCATTCCTGTATATTATTGTTAATTCCCATTGAAACTTTGAAAATTCATGAAATTTTGGCAACCCTAGACCAGAATTTCACTCAGTATACAATTTGAATGTGTCCCATGTAGTCATCTTTTTATTGAATTTAACTTCTCTATTTCCATGGAGACAACCACGTGATGGCACAAGGCCAAGTTAAAAGTCAGGTCTGTGGATAGGTACCCAGACAAAATGCATGTTTTTCATGGTATTTTTGAAAATAATAGTTATAATTGACTAAAATGCTTGATAGATATGTTTAATGCTATGTTTAATACTATGCATTCTAAGGAAACCAATAACATCTCTGTGTGAGTGGATAATCTACCAGAAAAGTTACATAGTGCACCTTTAAGTTTTTGTCAAGCCTCAATAGAAGAAAATGTTATATAAAATTATAATAAATGGAAAATGTAACATAAATCAGTGGATGTTTTGCTTTTTCCTTTCACCTGTTTGGTGTTAGCAGCTCCTTCACTTGGTTCCATTGTACTTGACCTCCTTCCCACATTTCTTTAATGTTTCTGTCAAAAATTCTACATCTTTCTCCGACTCGATCCAAACCAGCTTTTTGGGCAAATCAATTTCAAACTTTACTTCTGCAAAAAACAATAAAAATCTGTTAAAGTTTACAAAAAAAGGAGATGTGAAAGATAGAAAGAGAAGTGGCATTTAAAACACTTTATTGCCAAAACAAATAAAAGATCTTTGTCTCATGTTCACTGTTTAACTGCACAGTAAATGTCATAAGGTAAACCACATCGAGTTCAATGTTTTATTGTGAACAATTTCAAATAATTAAATGTATAAAAGCACCTACATCGCTGGCAAATAATTAGGCTTCTGTTCCTATAAAAACTGAAATTGTATAAAGTTGTCACTATTATTATTAAAGTTATTTATTTATTTGATTGGGACAGTTATACTATTATTTGGAGCTGAAGAATTTGGGGAAAAAATCTGATTTGAGAGAGATTTTTCTGACTATTGCACTTGTGATTAGATACATTACAGTAACTTTGAAAAAGTATAAATACTTTTATACAGTAATAAACATTTACCATCTCCGAGTTTGTTTAGGATTCTGGTGACAGCTCCAGAGCAACCTTCACATGTCATAGCCACCTCAAACTCATGCTTCTGTTTAAGACAATAATAAACACAAATAAAAACAACATTATATCTTTATAAGCTATGATAACGAAACTGTTTAAAAGGAGTTTGCACAGAAATCCACTGGAAGCTTTGAATGCATAACTATATTAGAAAATTCTGCCTTTTCCAGGGTTAACATTACATACAATAATACATTGTACATTTCGATTGTATTAGTGCTTAATATAGTACCAGATGTTGCATAGCCTAGCACATACCTGATGTTACCAAATACAATCATCTTAATTAAAACTACACTAAAAAGCATTTAAACTAAATGACTACACAATCCTGACGTTAATGCAGTCATTTAAACTAATGTTACATGTATATCTATTGCATTTACTTTTGAAGGTAGCTTGCTAGTTGTTTTCCGTGGCTAAAACACTTGTACATGTAGTTATAATTCTCTATAAAAACTGAAAAAATCGCAGAACTGGCAGTATTGTTAGCTTAAACAGTAGCAACAGCGGCTAAACTAACTTTGCTATAAGAAAAATGTTAATACTTTGAACTTACGGTCATGTTTGCGGTATTCTGTGGAAACAGACGATTCAGATCGAAGTGCACTTTGCTTCTAGAGTTTGAGGCGGTGACAGGCCTAAAATCTGAAGAAAAATATGAAAATGAGTGAAATCTGGTGCAGAGCGGAGAGCGGCGCTGTAAACACGACACAGCTTCCGGGTTTCCAGATCAGAGACGTTTGCCAGCACACAGGCTAAACAAAGATTAAAATATTGTATTATTTAACATAATGTAGCAAGATATAGTTGAAATATGTATGTAAGTTGCACTTACCTGTCAGCTGTTTCTGGGTTAGTAACGCGCATACATTTTTGATTCATAATTCATTGATTTATTATTTTTCAGAATTCATTATTTTCTTAATTTATCTCATGTATCTGGATTGGCAGCGGCATATTATATGTCACTGTGCCTCTGGGCAAGACACCCGGCCACTCAGTAGTCACAATGGCTGTGGTTACATGCACACAGTGGCTGTGAAACAAAAGTCACTCTGCTTTGGTATGTATGTAGCTTTGTAACTCTGGTATAAATACTGAGGGGAGACCAGGGGGAGACTCAGAAAAACTAGCTTGGGACGCTGGAAGGCTGCCGGTCTGTGGCCAGGGCAGGCCTGGGCGCTGTCCTGTCCATATCTTTTGTAACAAAGAATAAACCTATTTTGTATTTTGTAATTCATCAGGCTTTGGATTATTATCCATCAAGAGAGATATAATAATTTTTCCACAACGATGTCATTTAAATCATTTTGAAGGTCCATAACTCCATAAATCAGATACTAATCAGATTTAGGTGTGCACATATAAATAACCAGTAGTTAATTTGTACAATAAAAAACATATTGAACAATATACAATATGAATAAACATGTGTACTCTATATAGGCCCACGTTCTAAAAGACACTGAAGGATGGGTCAAAATGCAGAGGACACATTTTCCTATGGGGGTAATAAAATATATATGCAATAAATGGCGCCGCTCCACCTTCAAGGCACTCAAAGAGCTTTACATTGAGGAAGACAATAACATTAACATTAATTTTAATACTGCTGTTTACTATATATAATATAATATTGAGAATAGGACACTGTATATTTACTAAAATGGAAGAGCTGAATTAAGAAATACAGAAACATGTAAAGTTTATTATCAAAACAAGATATTTTACAGTAAAAAAAACCCAAAAAAACAATATATTACAACAGACAAGGTATGGAGCCAGTGTCATTTGCTGGTGAGACAATGGTACTGCTTATTTAACACTAATGTACTGTATTTAACCCAATGGAGCTTAACAGGGACCACCCACTCCCTGGTTCCGGAAGTAAATTTCTCATTAATTTTTTTTGTATTACAGAAAAAAATAATAATATTAACAGTTTGAAACCTCAGGGCTAATCAGGTCCGTGGTAACTAATGACCACAAGACCTTTAATTTTATTTTAAATCTGTTTCTGAAACTTTATAAACCCCCATGTTATTAAAACATTTTGCCAAATCTCGTGCTTGTGCTTTTTGCACTTAAAACAACTGTGTTACGGATATTAGTTACTGCGAAGCTGGTTAGCCTCTGCAATGCCTTGGAACTCTTTAATATTTAAATTTTTCCAAAAGTTTAAGGGAAAAATTAATGGAAAAATTTCTTCCAAAACCAGAGCGGACTTCGAAGCAGGTGGACTGTTGAGCACCATTGCAGAGGTTTTTTTATGAATCGTTGGGCAGCCCGAAGAGTTTGACAGTCCCGGCCTCGCGGTTGTTGTCGTATTTTCCTTCCTTGTCGTCGCACGCATAGGCCAGAAGGGGGCGCTTCGGGTGCCAGGCCACAGTGAAGGTGGGCGAGTCGCACTGAATCTCCCATAACCGCTCTCCTAAAGGAACAAAAACGGAACAAAAACGGAACAGGTTTAGTCCAAGTTTAGTCCAGGTTTAGTCCAGGTTTAGTCCAGGTTTAGTCCAGGTTTAGTCTCGACCTGTGTCGACGTCTGCAATGTCGATGAAATGATCCTCTGAAGCTGAGGCCAACATCCTTCCATCATGACTGAAGCTGAGGGTCCTCGCGGGCCAGTCCAGTCTGACAACAGCAAAACATAACATTTTATTTTTACTTCTACGGGATATTAATTGCAAACACATAACATATTTAGATCACCATGCTACCTTTTATTGTTTTGAAAATGCTATAGCCACCGAAAAGAACGTATGAACATGCTTAATAACTTTCACTTTTGTTTTTGTGCACATCCCGCTAATAAAACTACTGCACATCGCGTCAGGTTTGTCAAATTGTTGTGTACAGTTTGCATCATGCTTTTGTATATTCATGGAGAATTGGTGTGTGGGAGCATGCATGAAGTAGGCATGGGCTAAGCATTGCACAGAATCTTACAGTTAACCGTAAGGAGGGTTTGAATAGGGCACAGGAGAGATTGCTAAAATACTAAAAAATGCATGGATGACATCTACAATCTCTACAGCCATCTTATTGATGAGGGAATAACTTTATAACATGGAAGAAAGTTCAAAAAATAGATTTTGCATAATACCCCCTCTTTAAGGTAATATGCCACTATGAAGAAGTACCTGGATAAGCAGCGGACGCAAATGAGCTCATCCACATCCCACAGACTGACCAGAGCATCTGCACTGCCAATGGCAAAGTATCGTCCGGTCGGGTCGAACTTTATACAGATGCAGTTTGAGGGGTGGGCGTTTATTGACTGGATTGGCTTCAGCTCCGGATAACTGTAACAAGAGAAGGATAGTGTTAGAGTTAAGTAAGTTGAATAAACATGTATGCACTATTCATACTTTGCAGTGTCTGTGTAATCCCTCAGTCGTCCAGGTCTGATCCATAGCAAAAGACGAAGTTTAAATCTGTCAACTGGACAAATTGTTTGTACAAACAAAGTAATGTAGTCTACTCCATTCAGTGTAGTGAAGCGAGCGTTACATTGGAGAAACTAAACTGCCACTCCATAAGAGAATGTTCCAACACCGTCGCGAGAGCTCCTCTGGACCCCAGTCCGCCGTACATCTCCATCTCAAAGCCACTAACCACTCCTTTGAAGATAGTGAGGTTCAGATCTTAGCCAGAGAAAATAAATGGTTTGAGAGGGGAGTTAAAGAAGCTATTTTTGTTAGGAAAGACAATCTTTTCTTAAACAGGAATGGGGGCCTGAGACATAATCTCTCAGATGTATGATTCCATCCTCAGACCAAAAGCAAACAAAAAGAACAAAAGGAGAGCCATTACAGGTTGAAGAGGGTCATTAAGGCTGAAACTGGAGACAATAGCTGTTTACAGTTTCAGTGTAGTTAGCCCCTCCCTTCAGATAGATTTAAAGCATTGTCCACCAGCAATCTGACTAGAACTCAAGAAGCGGCTTGAATAAGCAACAAAACGTCTTCACTCCTGCAACGATTTGTCCAGTTGACAGATTTAAACTTCGTCTTTTGCCATACTCTGCAGTGACATCACGCTGGGGGTGTTCTACATGTATCTCTAAGGTGGAATGTTCAGCAGTTACTATGGAGACACAGTGCACAAATTGGCAATAACTAACTACCAAAAAAGTTTTAAGATGTCTGAAAACTCAAGAAAAATTTTTTAAAAATGGATTTAAGCAACACATTTTCAGAAGACTGTGATCAATATCAGGGTTTGATCTTCAACAAAAAGGGTGAGTCTGACTAACTGAAAAAATGTAGGGTTAATGCTAGCTAACTCGTGATTAATTTTATGTGTGAGAGACTTGTTTAACATAACAAATCAGCTCACCTGTTGTAGTTCCTTCCAAGTCCAAGTCTTTATGGTCAGATTGTGTTAAAATAAGCTCAAATTAAAGTCTAACATGGCTTCAGACAGAGCAGGGTCTACAATTAGCATCACACTGCCCAGGGTATGTCAGCCCTAAATTAAATACTACTTTGTACAAGATATGTATGTATGATATCTTGTTCACAGTAGAAGTTATGTTACTTAAAGAGAGGATACAGAAATATTAGTTACCTGAGGATATTGATGCAGCCATTGCCGTTGGTGAGGAAAAACATATCGTTGTCGTTGTTCCATGAAATCTCATTCACCTCAAACTTAAACTGTTCTTCGGCTTTGGAGCGCTGAGTTTTAGCATCTATAAAAGTCACAACGTCGTCCTTGTTTCCCACAGCGATGGTCTGTCCGTCAGGGCTCCAGCAAATGTTTATATTCTCTCCTGTAAACATACAATTCAATATGACAAAATGTAAATAAGAGACTTTTAGACAGCAAAGTAAATCCACATGACCTTCTCTTCTACATCCTCTGCTCTATCTGACCCTTTCCTCTGTATCCTCTGCTCCATCTGAAATCCTCTGAACCATCTGACCCTCTCCTCTGTATTCTTCTACACATTTATTCACTATCCCTTCTCAGTATAATTGTTCCTACCTTTAGTGTTGACTGTGGCGATGCATTTAGTGGTCCGGACGTCCCAGATTCGTACAGTTTTGTCGCCTGAGGCTGTGACAAACAGGTCTGGGTTTGTCGGATGCCAACAGAGCTGATCCACGCTGTCTCCATGGCCACGATAATTATTCTCTTTAACCTAAACAAAAATTTAAAAATATATATACCTGTTTATAATTAATTATGTGGTTTGGTAGATATGCTATTTTGGTGAAATCATCATATCGTGACTCACTGGCATATGATCAAATAAAGAAACATTTCCCAACCCTCTCCTACAATTGGTACTCAAAATCTAATAAGCATATCATTCACTGCTACGTAAAAAATTAAAAATCTTAAATAAAATATCTATGGCAGAAAATGAAAGCCAGCATCTTTGTATAATCTGGAATATTACACAGTTAAAGTAAGATTTTTTGAGTTTTGAGAACTGATGGCCACAGTATGTAACTTATCAGCAGAAAAATAAACATGTAGACAAAATAGACAAATAGAAAATAGACAAAGCATGTTGTTACATTTTGGTTGTGCTTATAGTACTAAAAGACATGCATTCATCTTGCTCGTTTCTATGGAAATGTTGTTCCTTTGGCTATAATATTCCACAGTATGACATACATCTTATATATCTCCAGAGAATGTTCCAATGTATGGTGTTAATTTTCTATTTCCATGGAATCATGTAGGTGATGTGCCATCTCCAGAAAGTTACATACTGTACCTTTAATTAGTTTCTCAAAGCTGCAACAGCATGTGCATTTCTACACTAATTAGTTACTGTTACTTAATAGTTACGCATGACACTGTCTTTCTAATATATAAATCTCACTCTAGGGGTACAGAATACAACAATTATACCAGTGAACAAAGATGTTGGACTACTGACCAGAGACGAGTAAAAGGCAATACGTTTTTGGAATCAAGATACACAGGTCTGGAAAATCCATGACGAAAACGACTTTGAATTACTAGTAAATACTAACACATTGCATATCCCAATACTTTGATTGTAACCATAAATAATAATACAAAATAATAGATAAATACATTTCAAAATAGCACTCATTCATTGGGGTGAGGCTAGCATTAGCATTGTTAGCCTAAACTCACCAAACGATCCTTTTCCAGCACAAAAACAGAGGCAGTTTTATCGAAGGAGCCCGATGCCAGTCTCCTTCCGTCACAGCTCCACGCCACCGAGTGCACTTTGGCAGAATGAGCCTGAAACTCGCGACTTTTGTTATTATTTTTGAAGTTTTCCTGCATCGTCTGGAAATATTGCGACGCCATGTTTGATTTCCTCAGGTTTGGTTTAGTCGAAATGAATGGACAGAAGCGGCCTCTGCTGGTGAGGAGGTGAAACACTGATCACAATCAAATACCCCATAAGATTTACCTGATACTCTAAATACCCCCTTGGTTATGTCCTGATAATGCTTTAGTTTAGTCAAACTGTATACTTTAGTGTTTTAAAGGAACTATGTAGCCTGTGCTTTTAGAAAAAAATTTGGCTGTCAGCGCCTAAACCTGCATATAAAGGACACAAATAATTTTCTCATTCTCAGTATATGGACATGTACTGAGAATGTGAATGTGACATGTGAAAGCTCAGAACCAGACTTGGCTGAGCACAAGCTTCCTGAACTTAAATCAAAATTAGATTCTTATTGTGGTGTTTGGCCAAAGGTACCCATTGCTTGGGCATGGCAGTGTGATTGGTCCTCTGTCCTCTTATTGTCACCCTGCAGTGAAGAATCTTGGTGTGATTGTGGATTCTGTGTTCAAAGTGGAGAAGCACATTAGCTCTGTCATAAAGTTCAGCTTCTTTCAGCTGAGGCTCCTTGCTAAAGTAAAGCCCTACCTTACACAGGCGGATTTTGAAAAAGCACACATTTGTAATGTTGCATCTGTTGGAATTCTTTGTATGTGGGGCTGGATCAGGGCTCCCTGCAGCGCTTACAGAATGTCCAGAACACTGCAGCTCATCTGCTGACAAAAACTAAGAGACAAGAGCACATCACGCCTGTGCTGTGCAACCTGTACTGGCTCCTATTTCATATCGGGCGCAATTCAAAATGTTATTGATTGTGTTTAAATGTCTGCACTCTATGGGTCCTCTATATTTGAGGGAGTTACTGGAGCCCTATACTCCACCCAGAGCCCTGAGGTCAGCTGAACAGCTCCTGGTCGCTGTGCTCAGAGCCAGGCTCAAAACCAGAGGTTACAGAGCTTTTTCTGTGGTAGTGCCCAGACTATGGAACAGCGCCCTCTGCCTGTCAGATCCTCACACTCTCTAGTGCAGTTTACAACCAGACTAAAAACCTCTTTTTCCTGGCATTTGGTTCTAGCTAGGCAGGATATGTTAGTGTTTTATTGTTTTATGTATATCTGTTTTTGTTGACTTTTGTGTGAAGCACTTTGGGCAGCTTAAGTTGCATCTTAAATGTGTTATATACTGTAAGTAAAACTGAATTGAATCAAACCTCCAGAATTCACTCACTAAGCTGCAGAGGCTGCACTAGTACTGAATAATGAATGGCTCTAGGTGCTGGGGTTTAAGCACTGACAATTCAGATCAGAGAGAGTCATTTTATGTTTAAACTAACTGGATTTCATCACCGAACCTGGCAACCCAAATGAGAGGCTCATTCTACTTTCTGCCTGAATAATCATCATCTTGAGAACCAAAACACCAAATTATAACACAAACAACTTGGCCATCATGTCCAGTGTTTTTGTAATTAAGAATAAATATTGTTATCAGTAAAAGCTATATTTGATTTGAACATGTTTACCTTGTATCTGGGGAGAGTAGAGGTAGGTCAAGTTTAAAATCAAAATCTCTACAGTTCCTTTAGTAGGCTTCTGATTTTGTAATGTAAGTGGATTTCTAACTCAATTTTCTTTTGTGCTTGTTTTGATTTGTATGTGTTGTGTAGGCTGCTGCTGCTGCAAACCAAACTGCCCCTCGAGGATAATAAAGACTCCTTGAACCTTGCTTGTTTCTTGTTCCTTTAGTCTGTACATAGTCTCATTTGGGGCTCAGGGATTTGAAAAGTTGGTTAAATCCTGTCTTCAGTGTCCCTTTTGTTAATTCTGGTCTAGTTTTTTACTCATCAGTACTTTTTGTCATAGTTTTAGTCAACAAAAATATATGTAATTTTATTGTTAGTTTACAGAGTCAAAACACCACCACCGTTCTGAAAAAAACTTTATTTGACATCGCTTGTTTGATAGTACACAGTATTGCTCACAGGCAAGAAATTGACCATTTGCTCAGTATGATAAACACAAAAAAATGCTCCTTGGGATCTAATAAAGTATTTAATTGAATACGGCCTATGTAAAAAATAAGGATACATATTCATCCACTAGTGTATTGAAAGATTGAATGACAAGTAAAAAAAATCTAGTCTGTAATGTAATTTTGAAAACACAATGTGGACAAGACATTAGTACATTTTAAAGGTGCACTACGCAACTTTTTGGTGGAGGATCTGGCACCTGCTTGTCTCTATGGAGAAATTTCCCAAACCTATATATTGAATCCAGTGCTGTCTCAAAGTACATATCTCACTTATGAAATGCAATGAAGAGAAGCTGAAATGTGTAAAAATATATTGCGGTTAGCTCTCATTCTGGCCAGGTTTGATCTGGTTTTCATCCTGGTTTAGACCTGGTTTAGACCCAGTGTAGACCTGGTTTAGACCTGATGTAGACCTGGTTTAGACATGGTTCAGATCTGGTTAAGGCCTGGTGTAGACCTGGTTTAGACATGGTTTAGATCTTGTTTAAACCTGATGTAGACGTAGTGTAGACCTAGTTTTGACTCGGTTTAGACCTGGTATAGATCCGGTTCAGACCTTGTTTAGACCTGGTTTAGACAGAGTTTTGACCCAGTTTATACCTGGTTTGGACCTGGTTTATACCCGGTTTGACCTGGCGTAGACCTGGTTTAGACCTTCTTCATACCTCGTCCCATCAAACAAGCAAAGATGGTCATCACCATTTTGGGGTTCACCTCCACTATGTCTTCAGGCAGAGCATAAACTTTGGCACCGATTTTTCTGGCCATAGAGATCGCATATCTGAAAGAGAGAGAAGTTATCAATGAGAAACTGCAATGTACAATACTTTCTACACTAATTATTTATACATCATGAAACCTGCCATTGGGTGAGATCTGTTTGTGCAATATTTCATAATCAAAGTTGATGTTTAAGAAAATAAAAAAAACAAAAAACTAAAACAATTAAGATGGTGCATTAAGGGAATGTGTCTATATAACTCTATGGGAGATTTACTTTTTTACTTGCAATCTTATGATCCACAACTGTTGAATCTTATCATTATTTGGTAGAGATTGGCTCCACAAACTTGCCATACTAATTTTATGGGTTAGTTCTTTCAGTTGACAACTATCACATCCTTGGTGTTGAATAATAGCACCACTTTCTGAAGTTATTGTGAAAAAAACAATTTCACTTTTGTTTATTTATGCTGACAGAGAAGACATTGAACTTTGATAGTCCACCATAGAATTCTGACCTATCCTCCACTGTATAAATAACTCTGATCCCACTTAAATCATGTATTGTCGTACTTGGCATTGGAGAGCTTGTCTTCGTCCGTCATATCGTCTCCTCTTTGGACCAAGTCAAAGTTGATACTGGAGGGCTGGATGGCATCGATCAGGTCCATTATGGGCTCACTGCTGCTGATCACCGAGTCCTGTGAGATT
>KN471829.1:2221-13044 GCA_000787095.1 Periophthalmodon schlosseri
TTCTCTATTCTAAAGTGGCCTTCTATGAGCCCTGACCTAAATCCTATTGAGCATCTTTGGAAGGAGCTGAAACATGCCGTCTGGAAAAGGCACCCTTCAAACCTGAGAGAACTGTAGCAGTTTGCTCATGAGGAGTGGGCCAAAATACCTGCTGAGAGGTACAGAAGTCTTATTGACAGTTACAGGAATTGTTTGATTGTAGTGATTGCTTCAAAAGGTTGTGCAACAAAATATTAAGTTAAGGGCACCATCATTTTTGTCCAGGCCTGTTTCATGAGTTTATTTTTTTTAATAATTCTGTTGAAGCATGGTTGAAAAGCAATGTCTGACTTTCATTGGTTAAATTTCATAGAATTTTTATTTATTATTTTGTCAGATTCAAGTTATTTCTGTGACCATTGTGAGTTTTTCTTTCATTAACCGAAGGGTACCAACAATTTTGTCCACGTGTGTATGTGTCTTTTTATATAGTGTATGTAAACTTCTTGTTCAACTGTACATAGAGCATCCCATGATAGACAAAAAAGTATACTATAGTATACTTTTTTGTAAATCACACAGGACGTTGGCCATATTGGGTCCAAAATCTAGACCTCATACTTTCCCAAACTTGTCCCAGGGTTTTTATCCGACGAACTTCAAACTGAGGCAGCATCATCAGGACATGTCTAGGGTCAAAAGTTGTTCAAAGAATTTCCATAAGTCTCAGGGTGTGGTCATGACGAGCTCTTCACAAAGCACCCATTTTGAAAGCTTAAAATTCCCTGTAACTTACAAAAATCGTCGGATCTGGACGACCCGAATGTAGCATTTGTGTGTTGGATTTCATCCCTTCTGAGGTGGTGTTTCAAGCACTGAATGATCACTCTTGCACAGGCGCTGGTCGAGAATTAATAACAACTAATTCACATGTGATCTTCAGGTGACCCACGTGAGGCTATAAAGTCACGTGACCCGGAAGCACAGTCCCTTATTTTTCTTCTCGTGCTTAGGTCGAGTGTGTGTGTGGCTTCTTGCAGATACTGCTTTGTTCTACAACTTTTCCCCCTTTTTTTGAAGCTTATTACTTTGAAGTCTCGTGGCTTGTGGTTGAAGTATATCACAGTCGGAGTAGCGAGTGTGACTCGCCCCTCAGGGGCTGCATAAGCTGCGCATCGATTGATTGAATGCCCTACCTGGAGAGGCTAGTAACTCCCTGACACTGGTGAGGTGCACGTTTCACAATGGTAGTTTATGGTAAGTAGTTTCTGTATTATTTAATTGGAAGCGATACCAGGTTCGGTGGAACTGAATTATATTTGCTGCTGCCTTTGGTTCAGCTTGACTCTTGTTTTGGTTGCTATTGCCGCATTTGGCTAAGTATCATTGTTATTTTAGAACCGTGTTTGGTTCTTTTGCACGATATTTCGATCCTTCAGTGGCACGTTCTAGTTTAGCTAATACCAGCAGTGATTACTGTTCGCTTTGATTTTTTTTTGGGTGGGGGGGCATCTACCACCTGGATGCACCTGCTATGGAGCCAATGGTTTTTTAGACGGCAAGGTTCTGCGACTTCCTTTTTGGTTCCTCCCTCTACTGAGTATATTAAGGAACTAGATGCCTGCTGGTCTGATACTAAAGCGTTTTCTAAACCGACGTCTGATGAAAGACTTCTTGCTGCCATGCAGGACACGCCTAAGTTTGGTCTGAGTCACATGCCTGCGATTGAATCAGCTGTGGCCTCCCTTATTGTAACACCAGGGGAGACTCAGAGACCCAATGCTAGGTGCTTGCGACCTCAATGCCGGGCTACTGATGAATTGCTGTGCAAGGTTTACAACTCTGGGACGTGAATGGGTCACACTGGCAGTTCCCTGTCCCATTTATTGTTGAGCCTAGTGACTTCACTGGGGGCTTCTAGTGTCAATGGGGCTACGTAAGGCTTGGTCGACATGTCTCTTCAAGGATTTGCTTTTATGTCAAGGGAGCTTGGCTGCCACCTGACACAGGTGTATGGACAGGTCTTGTTAGCACAATCTCCCTTGACGGAGACTTGTAGGAGGACTTTGAGGGGATTACCTGGTGAATTCCGGGTGAACTTTTTGGAGAGGCTACTCTGGAGGCTCTGCAACAGACAGCCCAGGCCTCTTAGACTAGACATCAGCTGGCGGGCCTTCACAGACGAATTCTTCCGTCAGTTGCTCCTGGCCCTTCTGCTACACACAAGTAGACCAATACTGTGTCACCAAGCCCATCTGTGGCTCCTCTGCAACCATTTACAAGGTCTGGCCACTCCTAGGGTGATCAAAGGTCTGGAGGGGGCGTAAGTGAAGTTCACCGGCCGACGGTTGGTTACTTCGCCCTGAAATAGCTCCAATACTCGGCTGCCAACACCCCAGACGTTCGGGTGTTGACCACTTTATCACGGGGATACTGACTACAGTTCCGACGCTGGCCTCCTGTTTACAGCTGGGTCTGAATGACTGTCATGAGGACCCAGCAAAGTCCGGGGCACTCAATCGAGAAATGGCAACCTTGCTGGAAAAGGATGCCATTGGGGGGCACGGTCTACGTGCACAATGCAAATATCTTATTCAAGATATTTTCTTGTCCCAAAGAAAACCGGCGACCTACGTCCAGTTTTAGACCAGCAAGGTCTCAATGTGTTTCTGAAGGTCATGCCATTCCACATGCTGCGCAGCTCAGAGGTGCCTCAAGCACTTTCCTTGGGCGAATGGTTCACGACCATCGATTTGAAGGATGCTTATTTTCATGTGCCAATTGCACACAGTCACTGGAAGTTCCTTCATTTCGTTTCAGGGTCCTCACATTTGGGCTGTCCCTATCACCCAGGGTGTTCACTCTGGTCGTGGCAGCAGCCTTGTTGCCTCTGCAGGCATGGGGTTTGAAGATTCGGTCTTACCTCGATGACTGGTTGATTTGTGCACCCAACTGCGACCAGGTAATTCGCAACACAGAGATTGTACTCAGTCATGTGAGCCGTTTGGGTCTGAGTGTGAATATGGACAAGAGCAATGTGGTGTCAACCCAGGACACTGTCTTTTTGGGGATGGCCTTAAACACTGTCACCATGGTTGCTTGTCCTTCACCCACACGGGTTGACAAGATCAGGGGGATGCTGGTTTCATTCCGAGCGGGAGAAGCCCTGCCCTTCCTGCGATACCTCCAGCTCTGGGTAGGTTGGTAGCAGCCTCCAGTGTAGTTCCATTGGGGCTACTTTCATTACGGCCGATGCAGATGTGGCTGAACAGCCTACAAGCTGAATCCGACTCAGTTTGCACACAGACACAAGAGTGTCTGCACTCTCTGTCTCAGTTGAGAGACAGATGTTGGATCCTGCAGGGGGTCCCGCTGGGGTCTCTGCTGTCATGGAGGCAAGTTGTGTATACATATGCATCCTGCACAGGTTTGGGTGCAACATGGCAACGTCAAGTGATACAGGGGACATGGACCTCGAGTTTGGTCGGGGAACATAAATGTGCTGGAGTTAATGGCTGTGTACTTGGCCCTGTACCATTTTCTGCCAAACTTACTACGTCAGTGGTTTACCATATAAATCACATTGGGGGGGACCACATCTGTGAATCTCACACAGAGAACCTGGCAGCTTCTCAAGTGGGCGTCTGTCCATTTTTCAACCTGTGGGCAGCCTATCTTCCAGGGATGTGGAATCAAGTGGCAGATTTCCTCTCCCGCCAGACTCTCTTGCCAGGGGAATGGAAGCTTCACACAGAGGTGGTCTGCACCATCTGGAGGGTCTTCAGCAGAGCCAAAGTGGACCTGTTTGCTTCACGGTAAGCAACCCATTGCCCTGTCTGGTTCTCTCTGACGGACAACACCAGTCCGTCAGGTAAGGATGCACTGGCTTACGACTGGCCCCGTGTTCTCCTCTATGCCTTGCCTCCTTTTCCCCTGATTTCTCAAACACTCCTGATAGTTCCACATGAGGGACACAGGCTTCTCCTGGTTGCTCCATTCTGGCCAGCGAGGATCTGGTTCCTGCTACTACACAGGCTCTCTTGCAGCTCTCCAATGTGCCTCTACTCTTTGACGGACCACTTGTCCTAGCTGGGGGTGTGGATACTGCATCCCCATCCCAGCCGCCTCCAGCTCTAGGGATGCATAGATGTGTATTCAGCGCACTGACCATTTTTAGAGAAAGAGAAAATGAGCAGACTCCAGAGTCTGCAGTCACCATAGTAATGAGTGGTAAATTTGGACAAAGCTGTCTTGAATGTCTACCTATTTGGTCAGAAAAATACGGGTTTTCTGAGCGTGAACCAACTTCACAAATTTAAAGCAAATCTTTAAAATGAAATGGAGAAAATAATGCGGGCTAAAAAGATTTCTACTAAAGCTATTAGGATGATGGAGACACATGAGAAATGGTTGAATGTGTGGATGAATGAAGCAGAGACACCTGAGCAAAAGAAAGTATGCAGATTGAAAACAATGCACAAAGCCTGCCAAACCCAGCCATTAGCTAAGTTTGTGACAGAGTTCTGTGCTTTCTGCAAGAAGTTATGCTCGTTATAACTGTGGCCAAACTGGACATTTTGCACGAGACTGCCTGGAGAATCTCCAGCCAGATGAGGCCCACAACAACAACGCGCATGGCAGGTCAGGCACCACCAGGCACCACGAGATGAGAGGTACGGGTCTTCGGATTGACTAGGCACGGAGGTAAGGGATGAGTCTGGTGACACCGGGGAAACAGCGACAACCACATGCACAACCACTACTGGCAGACAGTAACATGCATTAGACACCACTCACACATGAGCGCTTCATTTGTGGCATGGGAGACAATTGGCATTTATTCACAATTCGCTAAACAATGAAAAATTTTCCCAAGTACACTTGTAAATGGTGATCATGGTGATTAAGTTCTTAGTGGACTCTGGGACTACGTATTCTGTATTACAGACCTCAGATCTCTCCGCTGTGCCTAAAATAAGTGGTTGGTTTACATTTTCTCTAGCAGTATCTGGAGACTCAACAATGGAGCGTTTCACTTCTCCTCTGCGATGTTCTGACTCTGAGGGCAACTCTTTCAAACACTCATTCCTCTATTCCCTATTATACCCGGTGAATCTGATCAGAAGCATTTTGATGTGTAAACTGAGCCTTTGTCTTGTTACCACACCAAATGGTCTGTGTGGTATCTGGTCTTCACCATCTGAGGTTTTGTTTCCTGACTATCCCTATCTGAGCTTAACATATGGAGGTCAGAGGGGTCAGAGGGCACATCCCGAAGATTGAGATGTTATGTACGTTTAAGTCTGTGGACATAGATAAGGTTTAGGATACGAAGGGGGGTTACGGTAGATACTATATATGCACGACAAGTTCTTTGTTCTGGGTGTGTCTCGCATTGGCTTAGAGAGCTCCCGGACCTTTGTCTGTAATTGGCATATTACTCTGTTTTTGTAATAAATAGCATTATACTATCAGAGCTTTTGCCTTTTGGGTTTTTCCTGAATACATCCCACTCCGGACCGCAGGACAGCTACAAGGGTGAGCAGCTGTATTGAGAACTAAACCACATCTGCAAGTTGTGACCATGAAATTTCATTGGGGTTCACATGGAAATCCAAACCCCTACTTTGATTTTCACTGGAAATTGTCACCAACTCTCTCGACTGATTTGATTGGTCTAACGACTGGCAAGGTAAGCCCATCTGAAAGTACAGAGTTTAAGAACTTTAAAGACATGCAGTGCTTTTTTGGTGTGCCTGTGAATGTATTTTGGATTTTGAAAATCTTTGGGCTGAGAATAGTGAGGGCACATTGGTTACCGAATATATGTACTACAATTTTGGACAGATCATTACTCCCAGTTAAACAATATGAACCCGGAGAACCTCAAAAATGGCATCTTTCCATCGATCTAAAAGCCGTAAATGAAGCTGTTGAAACAGTTGCCGCGGTGGTTCCTAATCCATACACAATTCTGTCACAAATTCCACCAAAAGCAAAATTTTTCAACAGGGGAACTGTTATGGAAATCTTTACATATCTTTACTTACAGTGTTTTACCTAATTTTTACTTTGTCGCATAGACTGGGTACGGGTATCTAGACATCTTAGTCCCAGTTTCTTAACTCTTAGTCTCAGCATCATAAGGGTTCAACTATATCTTATCCATTTGACCTCGATATTCAGTACATCATGCTCTGTTGTCCAGTGTCTGATGCATATTAGATGCCACTTTAGACGAACTGTTTATCCTATGTCCCAAGAAGTGTTTTGGCCTTGTGCTCCTTTAATGGATCTAAACTGCTTTTCTGGTTCATGTAATTCTTATCTGTGTGGTGTAAATATGCTGTATGTACTGACATTGATACAGCTTAGGACGAGACGATGCTCTGTCAGGGACTAGGTGTGGTCATAAAGAGCTCTTAACAAAGCAGCCATTTTGAAAGGATAAAAATCCCTGGAACTTTTGCAAAAATGGTCTGATCTGGATGGACTCAATGTAGCATTTGTGTGTTTTGATCATCTGGACATAATATGTAAATTAAACTTGTATCTTTAAAAGTGGCTCTCCAACGCCCCCTGCAAAGTAAAAATGGGACAAACTAATTAAGTTTGTTGTAGAGAAATAAAATTTGGTACACAGACCTTTTTATATCATTCTGAACAAACATGCCAATGAAGACCATGCCCTATGTACATCCACATTTGCATGGCCATGCCTCAACAAAGTCAATGGGAACTGAAAAAAAAGGTTTTGTTGTAATCCAATGAAATTTGGTACACTCATTCTTTATGTGACCCTGAGCAAAAACGTCTATGGGGAACTACATCCTAACACTGATGTCAAGGTGGTCATTTTTAATCTAATTAAGATGTCCAAAATCTTGCACTAATACTTTAACAAACTTGTCCTAGGGTTTTTATCCGACTCCAAACAGAGCCAGCATCATCAGGACATATCTGGGATCAAAAGTTGTTAAAAGGCTTTACATAAGTCTCAGGGTGTGGTCATAATGAGCTCTTAACAAAGAGGAGCGAAGCCTGTAACTTTTGCAAACATTGTCAGATTCAGACAAACCCAATGTAGCATTCGTGTATTTTGATGAGCTGGACAAAATGCCAATGTAGCATTCGTGTATTTTGATGAGCTGGACAAAATGATGTGTGGATTATTATCTTTAAAAATGGCTCTCCAGCGCCCCCTGCAAAGTTACAATGGGTTGAAAACATTTATCTCTAACATGACACTGGAAATACTGAATCATGTGTCAAGCTAAGGTTGATATGCAGCTCTCCCACTGTGGCGTGCCCTTCTGCTGCTGCATGGGTTGGCTTCGCCCAAAACCACAAAGGACATCGGCTATATTGAGTCAAACTTCAGATGTCCAACATCTAAACCTTGTACTTTAACAAACTTGTCCTGGGGTTTTTATCTGACAGACTCCAAACTGGTGCAGTATCATCAGGACATAACTGGGATCAAAAGTTGTTAAAAGAATTTCCATAAGTCTCAGGGTGTGGTCATGACAAACTCTTAACGAAGCAGCCATTTTGAAGGTTTAAAAATCCCTGTAATTCTTGTAAAAATGGTCAGATCTGGGCGAGCCCAATGTAGCGTTTGTTTATTTTGATGACCTGAACATAATGATGTGTGAATTAAACTTTTATCTTTAAAAAATGGCTCTCCAGTGCCCCTTGCAAAGTTAAAATGGGACGGAAAAATTTAGTTTGTCCTGAGCAAATGAAATTTGGTACACAGACCCTTTATGTCATTCTGAACAAAAAAGCCAATAAAGACCACGCCCTATGTACAACCATTTTTGCATAGCCACACCTTAAAAAGGTCAATGGCAAGGTAAAAAAATGTGTTTGTCATAATCAAATGCAATTTGGTACAGACAATCTAGACATCGTACTTGAACGAACAGGTTTTTACTCTACTCCAAACTGAGGCAACATTATCAGGAAATATCTGGAATCAAAAGCTGTTAAAAGAATTTATATAAGTCTCAGGGTGTGGTCATAACAAGCTCTTAACAAAACAGCCAAGTATAAAAATCCCTGTAACTTTTGCAAACATCATCGGATTCAGACAGATCCAGTGTAGCGTTTGTGTAGTTTGATGACCTAGACATAATGAAATGTGATTTAAACTTCTATTTTTAAAAATGGCTCTCCAGCGCCCCCTTCAAAGTCATAATGAGACCCAAAAATATAGTTTGACATAGACTAATGAAATATGGTACACACATCCTTCATGTGATACCAACAGAAAAGCCAGTGAAGAACACGCCCTATCTGTAGCCACATTCACATAGTCATGCCTAAAATTTGTGGGTGTAGGGTATTTATCCGACAAACTCAAAACTGAGGGAGCATCATCAGGACATATTTGGACTTAAAAGTTGTTAAAATACTTTACATGAGTCTCAGGGTGTGGCCATAACAAGCTCATTATGAATCGGCCATTTTGACTGCATAAAAACCACTGTAACTTTTTCAAACATCGTCAAATCTGGACAGACTCACCGTTTGTGTATTTTAATGACCTGGGTATAATGAGATATTACTTTTACTTACTCTCTGTGTGATATTACTTTTACTTATTACTCTATATTATTTTTAATGGCCCTCCAGCGTATCCTCCAAATTTAACATGGGACGGAAACATTTATCTAAAATGTCACACCACTATTGAATCACTTCAAGTTGGCAGCCCTCCCACTGAAGAGTGTCCTTCGAGGGCCCTTTATCACTGCTTGTAGTTTTAATTTTACTTATATTCTTTTTTTTTTTTTTTTTTCTAAATAAAGTACAGATAACTTCCCTTCCATATTCCCTAAGTATTATTTCTTTAAGTGTCAGAGGTTTACAGAACAATATGAAGAGAAAAGCGATATTTTTGTTTTGTAAAAAAAAAAAGGCAGAAATTATTTTCTTACAAGAAACCCAACTCAGAGTTAAAATACTTGAAATGAAAAGCAAAACTCAAGATTCACAATTGACTGTAGGAGGAGATTTTAATGATGCACCTAATGATTTGAATGATAGAATACCAGCTAGACCTACTCATTCATCAAAATTTGAAAGCACTGTATGGTTATCCGAACAACTAAATCTTTTTCTTTTCTTTTACTATGGATCATACCTGGAAGACTGAGGAATTACACAGCTCTAGAATTGAGCTATGGCTGGTATCCAGTACATCGAAGAAATGTGTCATAGTTACACCCCCTTCTCTGACCAATAATTAATCACAATAAATGTTACTGGGTACTGGTAACTGAACATCAATTTACTAAATGACAGCACTTTTCAGCATATTCACTATGAAGCTATGGCAGCATAGAACTGCCAGTTCATACTTAATAAAAAATCAGCAGTATAACGTTTTAGCATGATACTATCATGTAATTACTATCTCAAAATTAGGTGATACTATCACAAAATAACGTCATAGTATCATGAAATAACGTGATATTACCATGTAATTACCTGATACTATCTCAAAATTACATGATACTGTCTCGAAATTACATGATAGTGTCACAAAATTGCGTGATAGTATCACAAAATTACATGATAATTTCATATTAAAACATGATACAAAATGATCATGAAATTACGTAATATGTAAAAAGAGGAACTACGGCATCAATGGAGAAATGACAAGGTCGCACCACCAATGGTAAGGGAGCACTGAAATTACCGTGTCAGTGCTGTAAGCTACCTGTGGTCCTCCACATCCAAGTCCGTGGCTGAGTGAACTTAACTCTAGGTATGGGAAACGGATGACCTGAGTCACCCTCTTTACGGACAGATTGAGGTACGTACCCAAGAAGCAGTTCTCTGTCGTTGACAAAAACCTACACTTTCAGTAAATAAATCATACTTTTAATAGCACCTACTTAAGTGCTTGTATCTTCATTCTGATCCAGCAATCGGCCTGATGCTCTTCTTCTGTCACTGTTATGCAGTAATATATCCCCCCGTGCTTAAAGGTGAGCCGGACACTCGTGCCGAGTGGAAGCGGTAGGATGGAGCGTGGCCAGACTTATAAACTGCACAGCCTACAATGGATGTTACATTTGGATGAATAGTGTAGATAACAATTAGGCCGATTTCTTGGTAGTCACAAAGTCATGTGACCTTACAGCTGTTTAATAAAACCTACAACATCCACAAAACAGACTACAATAAGCACTCCTCATTCTCCTCTACTGCACTGATTTTAATGAGAATTTCAACATGACAATGTACTTAAATGACCCAAGTGTTTGTACATGAGAGAAGATGCTACTGTTGGACAGAAAGCGGCGTAATGAACCCATAGACTGTGCTATCTCTAACTCTGAAATGTTTAAAGGTCCTATATTGTACTATGGATTGGATAATGGATTCTTGTGAACTTTAAGAAATGTTATAATGTTGCTACCTCCTCAAAAACATACCTGGAGTTGTGTTTTGTTTCATTCACACGTTTGAGTAATCCTTTATTAATGGGCTGTCTACATCTCAAAAGCTCAAAATGTTTCACCTTGTGATGTCATGTAGTGGTAGTTTTTACACTAATGGCCTTTTACATTTAGTTCAGTAGAGATGGGCAACTCCAGGGCTGAACTCATCCAAATGATTTTAGCAAAGGTGTATGGAGCTTAAAAACACAGTGGAGCACTTCCTGTATTACCACATGACATCACAAGGTGAAAGAGAGTGTTTTCCGTTTGAGAGAAGACCTCAGCCTAATTATCACAAGGTAAAGAGAGTGTTTTCCGTTTGAGAGAAGACCTCAGCCTAATTATGCAAAGTTTGTGTTGTAAGGTACAGTGGGGCAAAAAAGTATT
>JACM01002385.1:0-23936 GCA_000787095.1 Periophthalmodon schlosseri
TGTATAGTATATCGTATAGTAATGACTCTACATAGTTTCTACCCGGTTGTTTCTGTAGCCATGTAGCCAAACAGACTTCAAACTGTTAATGATTACACCTCAAACAAAGACCTCACTGATGCCACCTCCTCCTTATTACGGTCAGCATGTTTCCGCTGTTGGCATAACATTAAAGAGACCCATAAAAACTAAACTGAAAAAGAATTTCACTTTCGCCTATTTGGATACATTTGATTAAATATACCAGTAGTACCTAATCCCTAGTATTGTGTCTGAGGCTCGAACTGACACAAATACTTACCTTATCAGCCCCTTTATATTTACTCTTTATTCTGTTTTATTAAGTAAAAGTAAGTAACTCAGTATAATCAGACATAGAGACATATCACAAAAGAGTTGATTCTTTATGATTTTAGTATGTAGACCCTACAACCAGTCAGTTACAACCCATAATCAAATGGGACTGGATAAGTACATGAAAGATCAGACTTATTTGTAAATACCTCAAGTTCATTACATTGACATCAAGGCTTGAAAAGTTCTGGTCATATATTGGTATGGGTCAGCTTGTGCTGCCTTGTTTTACTAGTCCCTTAAACAATAGCTGAGGTAGTGCTAGTGTCCCAGAACGACTCCTAATATGGCTGAGTGCATGTCTTCAGAGAGACCTGCTTCGTGTTGCAATGTGATCCTCTCACTCGGCTCCAAAGCCAACATTACGCCATGAGTGGGGAATTAGGAGGAACTCTCCCCTGGATCGCACTACGAGTTCTGTCTGCCTTATCTGCCTCATAAACCCCCTATGAAATACTCAGTCATTCAACACCCCTCCCATAGACTGTGTAACTGTATGACCAAACAATTACATGATTTATTGTGTATAGTTTGATAATGTAATAGGCCTATCATGATGCTGTATGTTGCAGATGCAAATGGAGGTTTCAACAAATACAGTAATATTGGTAAGATTGTACTAATGGTGCATTAGTTTAAACAATGGTCTTTGGTGGACATTTTCAAAAGTAAATTTCTTCATTTTGTAAGTGTCGTGAAGTCAAATGATGCTTTTATAATATTTTGAATAAACAGTATTTACTTGAGTACAGACTTTGCTTCCGCCACCTCTGTTTGCACATGGCTTCTCCAGCTCAGCCCAAACCCCGCCCTTCAGCAGTATCAAAGCGTTTTATTGGTTGTTTGGCTGTTGTGAAGTCTATTGAAAGTGTTAAATTGCTGCAGCATTTGCACAGTGAGTCTCTTTGTTCACTTACTCAGTGTTTGCCTTGCTCCACTGGCCCTGTTCATGTTCTTGATATACAGTGACTCACTTCAGATGGGCCTGGCTTTCACCTTCAGGAAAAGATTAGTCAGAGAAACCTGTTTACTTAAGTCAGTTTTGTAAAAAGAAAATACATTGTAATATTTTCCTTGTAAGTATGTTTTGAATGAAAATGTCTATCTCCAAGGCAAGTTTAGGTCACATCTGTGGAGAGGTATTTTTGAGCAATAAAAATGGTATAAATGCAAGATAGCCTTTAATGCCATACTTAGAAATATTCTTGGTAAGGCAGTACATGTCCATGGACACAAGCAGGGCTTTCCACCAGAAAAGTTACATAATGCACCTTTGTAGTGGGCCAATCATAACTACATCATAGGCTACATCCATCTGTGCTAAAAAAAAAAAAAAAATGCTTTTAATTGTTAGTAGGGGCCTACACAATGACTTTTTCTCTTTTCCCTCTGGGGTTGTAAACCATTGTCCACTTTGTAATGACATCATCAGTCTTATGTAACACATTTCCAGTCATTCCCTGAGTGTGCTGTTGCCTTGACAACTACACAAACATTGGAATGTGTTGGAAAATTCTGCACGGTCATTTTTTTAAACCAACAAATCCCAGGACACCATGATGTTTAGTGTTCTCCAGCAGTTTTTATTTCAATCACACAGCACTGCACTTTGTTTAGACATTTTTTGAAGCATTTGACAAAAGTTGAACATTTTTCAGGCTTTTGGAGCTCTGTTTTGTCATCCCATGTAACAGCTTTCATATTGGGGGAGGGTGCATATCTGTATGGTAAATGTGAGTGTGTCTGAGTACAGCCTGTCCTGCCAGCTGGAGGTCTTAACTGGTGCGCACAGTTGTGGTGGTCACTGTGGTCTTGCTTCCTGTAAAACAATATAAAGTCATTAGTATTTATTGCCATCACACTACTTTCATTGATATGTGATGTTTAATACCTGTTCCAATAGGTCTGGCTTCTTCTGTCTCCAGTAGGCTCCTGTAGGTGGTGATTTCCTTTTCTAACCTCGTCTTGATGTCCAGCAGCATTCTGTACTCCTGCCCCTGTTGCTCGATGCTAGCGCGGACGTTAGCGAGCTCTCCCTCCAGCATGTTGATGGTATTCTGGAAGCCAGCTAGCATGGCACTATACCGGGCCTCTGTCTCTGCCAACGTGTTCTCCAACGCTCCTTTCTGTCATGACACATAGACAAGACTTATTGTTCATAGATCCAGACGAGTTAATCATCGTTTTGCGTTTCCTTTCCTACAGTACTTGTACCACACCCTGGATTCTGTCTGTATGAAAGTATATTTTGTTAAGGCTTTCAGTGTCTTTACTTTGTTTATATTTTGCACATATTAAGAGTTTGGTGCTCAGGTTTACCGAATCATAAATTAAATCAAATGAGGCATTACTTGAATATAAAGTAGACCCTATGATCAGTCCAAGTGCAGATGTGCAAAAGTGTTGATTCTGCATGTTAAATTAATCTAACCTTTGGAATACACTATTGTAGACACTGTTTCTTTAGGAGCTAAATGTATTTGATTACAATCTTTAGGCCACTGGATCTCCTCATTACCACCCTCTGTCACTCGACACTATTTGTTTATGTGTATGAAAACCCAAGTGATATTTTGAGAAAGCCCTGAGTTTTAGATAAAGGAGCTGTTTTTGGCAGGCAGCATTGAATTATGAAATCCATCTGGCGCACATAATTTGAGGGAGATTTAAAACTGTGCAGTCCAGCATTCCTTCACTCCTCCAGCTCTTTTATGTCTGCCTAAATTTGAGCAGATGTGTGTGAAACGCTTTCCATCATTTTCTATCAGTCTCACCACCTCACTTACAAAACCTCCCTGTTTCCCCCTTTTTTAAAGCCAAGACTATTTCTGTGCGACATGACAAAGACTCTGGAGTTTGCTCATATAAGGTAATGTCAGTGAGTGGGGGGCTGGTGGGCTGGATATCTCACCATGCTCAGCTGAGACTGTAGTTCAATCTCTAGCCCCTGCAATGTGCGCCGCAGGTCATTGATCTCTGTCTTTGACGTCTGGATTGTTTCTGTGCTGACGGCGACTTCCTTTGAGAGCGCTGCTGACTGTGGAACAAAAGCAGAGTGAAAAACCATTATAACAGGATTACGTTTAATTACACGCTTAGAGTTGAGCAGGATGCACTCATAAAAGCACTTTTTATCCACGTTTGTTTGCATATGGGAACATAATGTCATCACCTTTTCATTAAACCAGGCCTCTTGGTCGCGACGGTGTTTTTCTGTGATGGATTCGTACTGGGCGCGCATATCCTCCAGGAGTTTGCTGAGGTCTTGTTGGGGCACGGCGTCCACCTCCACGTTGACTGTGCCAGTGAGTTGAGAACGAAGGGCTGCCAGTTCCTACAAAGCCACAACCACAAATTAGCCAATAGAATCATCACTATCAGAGAGGCTATAACAGACCCAAGAACAGTATGATCTTACCTCTGCGTGGTTCTTCTTGAGGTAAGCCAGCTCATCCTGCAAGCCTTCAATCTGCATCTCCAGATCTGCCTTTGTGAGGGTGGTCTGGTCCAAGAGACGGCGCAGGTTGGCGATGTCGGCCTCAACTGACTGGCGCATCATCAGCTCGTGCTCGTATCTATTGACAACAGTTGAGGTTAATTCAAAGTACTGCATTATTAAGCAAGATGTAGTATTGGGATGTTGGGTTGATCTGTCCATACTTGGTCCTGAAGTCATCTGCTGCCAGTTTGGAGTTGTCAATCTGGAGGAGGATGTTGGCATTTCCAACGGTTGCAGCTGCAATCTGAAACCATAAAGTGCTATTAAATTACACTGACACTTTCACACTTTTGAATGCAGGAGATTAGCTCAACTCCAAACCAAGCACATTGATCATTACATAACTTTGTCCTCTAAGAACTGAATGCCTCAGATGTGTCTGCACTCACTCTGCTAATGTTTAACAGCTTTGTAAACATTTCACATGGCATAGATGCAGCCTGTGCACAGAGTTTACCTTGTCTTTGAGGTCGTTGATGATAGCCCAGTAGTGGCTGTAGTCTCTCTCTGCTGCTGGTCCCTTCTGCTCATAGTACTCTCTGATCTGCCTCTCCAGCTTGGCGTTGGCTGCCTCCAAAGACCTGACCTTGTCCAGGTAGCTGGCCAGACGGTCGTTCAGGTTCTGCATAGTGGCCTTCTCGTTCAGATGGATGCTGCGCTGATCTAGGGCACTGGACAGGTCGAAACCCCCACCCATACCCATACCCCCACCCATACCCATACCCCCACCCATACCCATACCCATACCTCCACCATACCCAGAGGACAGAGTGTACATCTGGCTGGAAGAGATGCGGGGGGCTGCCTTGTATCCCGAGATGCTGTGGGCCTTGACGACGGGAACAGAGGAGGTGTAGGACACGCGGCTGGAGCGCATCACAGGGCCGCCGGTGCTGCTCATGGTGCTGTGGGCGTACATCCTTGACAGAGTTGGATCACACAAGAGACAAGAAGAGGACCAGCTGCAGACTGTGGCAGGACTGTGAAGGTGGATAGAGAGAGGCAGGCTGCTCATATAGTGCTGGTCCAGGGCAGGGCCTGAGCAGGCTGGGAGGAGGAGGTTGGACAGGGGAAGGAAAAGAGGGAGGTTTCCTTTGCTGCAGGCTTGGCCGAATCTCACTATGTTTTTTTAAGGATTAGGGTCTATCTTTCCATTTTGTCAAGAATCTGTGTGTGGTGCCTATTGTGTGAGGCAGTGTTACCGTCCTGTTACCTGTATTCAACTTTTCCAAAAGACATCTTTTACACTGCATAAAGTTGTTTTGATTATAATGAGGACATTTATTTTTTTACCCATATCTGAAATAGTAGCAGAGATTTGGGAAGTTATATTATGAATTATCCTGTTTATATCAAGTAGAATTTTACTTTAAATAACTTAAATTAATGTAGCATAAATAACATGAGGCTAGTTCTGAAAAAAAGTTTCAACTAACTTTTATTCTGTTATCTTCATTATTTTGTGTCTTTGATGGAAACAGTTCTCATAAACTCACTAGCAGTTATGATCAGACTAGAGCCAACAGAGTAGGTGTGACCTTCACAGAGTTGTGTCCCTCCCTAAGTCAACGCTGAGTCCAAATCAAATATAATAATTTGGCTGTAAACCTGAGAGACATCAGATAAGTTTTTGCTCTGGTAGCTGTTAGAGTGATGAAAAGTTTTTTGCAGCCTTGAACATGAACTTATATTGTTCCAAGTTTTCAGCCAAAATAATTTTAAACAGTATGTCAGGCCTATTGTTCACCATATCACACACAACATCCCCTTGGTTGCTTATATCCTGTCTGCAGCGTATGAGGGATGAGGAAATTGCCTTCAGGGACTGTGTGTGTGCGGTTTCCTTGTGTGCTGGTTTGTGCCGCTCTACTCTGGTCTTTGCTGAATAACATCTGGAGTGAGCTTAGAGGGGGGCAGAGAGAGGGGCAGGGGGGGTCAAACCTCAGTCAGTGGGAGAAGTGAATCATCTCTCTTATGAGATGTGTATGTTTTTCAGTGCATTACATAAGCCTTTGAAACAGCAGATTCCTATACTGTTACTTTACACATGTCCAGTGTCTTACAGTGCGACATGTTTTGTGTCTTACACCTGTGCGACATGTTTTGGAAGTAGTGAGTTGAATAGTATGACCAATCTCTACTCTGCAGATTCTCAGTGTGTTGTAGAATAAATTGTAGCAGTCCGAGAGTTCAAGAGAAGAGGCATGATGCTGGAGTTCTAACACAGGAGAGGTTTATTTACAATCAGTACCCAGAGACATGAACTTCAAGAGATTGTTATAGTGTTGTCCATTCCAGTCTAGTGCAGTCCAGTCTGGCTATGCTTCTGTTGTAGGGAGTATTTACCTATTATACCTCTAATGATGTAGGCCAAGATAACAAGGAGGAGTATTATCCTATTATACCTCTAATGATGTAGGCCAAGATAACAAGGACTGAGCTGGCAGTAAGTGCTCTAGATACAGCACAGAAATGGAATTTCTCTAATAGATAAGCAGCGATTTACCCTCAGAGTTGATGCTTATGCATGAAGGTCAAGGTGCATGTAACCTTTCTGGTGGTGGCTCTGCCATCTGGCTGTCTCCAAGGTAAATACCTTGGAGAGCAATAAAATAATGCAACCAAAATTGCAAGATAGATAAGTTTAATGATAAAGAAATAACACCTCAAACAGGTAGCTGACCCCCACACCAGAAAAGTTAGTTGGTGCACCTTTAACCTTTAAAGTGTTTTGCTAACATTTTGTCTTAAAAATGTTAATGCATATTTGAGCAAGGCTTAAGATATTCACATTTGTAAGAAACTCCTTGCGGGAAACTAACCTTTAGTCTTTACATTTAGTTCAACTGTTCAATGCTCTGGGTGTTTCCTCAGTTTTTCCTCACAGGGCATATTTGAAAATACTCACAACACAAAATGAGATAACAGTGATTTTCCAAGTGGAATGGTCATCTATGTTTCCAGTTTCAACAATTTCTCATCCTAAGTAATTGCCCACATTTGACCCAAACCTCAAACTCAGCACCCAGGGACCCATCCAAGACCATGAGTCAGGATTTTAGAGTGATAACAACTGTGCACATGGTTTAATTTGATGGGGGAAAGCCAAGGTACATTGCCCTTTCTGTATCAAGGGGCAGAAGTATTTTGCTGTAAAAACAATGCAGATCTTTCAAGTATTGGTAAATAGTTGTATTCTTTGGTTTGTTGCTCCTAAAAACAGTCACCTCAATAGGAGTCATGCCAAGGCAAGTTTATTTGTACAGGCCTTAGTGCTAAAACTTGTCAACCTTGTAATAACAAGGATAAGAAATGGTTGTCCAAAGTCTGAGGACCAGAACAAAAGCTTTACAGAGAGGAGAAGAAAAGTTCCGTGAGCTCTGGGAGGTGCAGCTGAAAGTGAGTGGGAGTACAACAGGGACAAGACTTGCCCGTGATTGTTGCCCATGACCTGAACAGATTCACTCAGTGCATATACAAATATATGAATATACAAATAAGAACTAGCCTATGCTAGTATGCTGTTTTTATGACTATTGCTTGTATTTATTTTTTTATTCCACATTAGCCATTCCATTAAGAAGTTGTCATAGTGCACAATGAATCATCGGCCTACTTAAAAACAACCAGGTAAATGCAACTCATGCCGAATCCATACAGTGCAGTTCAATAATGTTGATAATGCCTTGTTCTTCCTGGCAGCTGATTCCACACAGCAGAACACATAACTTTTCTCTTCAATTCTCTACAATTTGATTTTGAAAAAGGAACGATTAAATCACTAGAGCTAACCTGCGTGCAAACATGGTCCTTATAGTTTATTGTGGGGTTTTATTATTGCATTTACTATGAGGTTATTATGTGCGATGGCACCTGTACTGAAAAAGGGCAGGGACAGTGAATACCTTTTAGATTGTCTCAACTCTTTGGGCTTGTGCATAAACGATAGGTGACAAATTATCAACAAGTCCCTGCAAAGACGGTGAGTTCACGTCTGAGTTGCAGCTCAACCCAGCCTTGTGACTAATGCAAAGTGTCGTCAAGATAAACACAGACAATAATGACAGTTATGTAGCCTATATTTTATTATGACGCAATCCATTCATTAGACCATTCATACTACTGGTTAACATGAAGCATGCAAGCATGAAGGTTACAACAGCTTAACATGTTTTTTAAGTTGTTGAATAAATAGGAAATCATAGAAAAATGTTTGCCCCTCACTACTACTTCTTCTAATACTACAACTGGTAACTCATATATGTTCTAATAATGCAATAATGTGTTTAATTAAAACTGAGACTAATGCACAGAAATAGTTTTGTCATGTTTATCATTACTGTAGGGTTGAATTGTAGAGAACAATGCTGTCCCTTCTGCCTATAACTACCTCCAGATATCCTTAAATCTACACAGTGAAAAAGTACCCCCACATAAGCTTCTCTCCATCTCTCAATCCTCTGCAAACTTGGACTGTTTAATTTCAAGTGAATCTGGAGCCAGTTATAATCTGCATGACTCAAAGATAAAACTCTCCCACACCCTTCACATGAGAGTGCTGACTGGTACCAGTGAAAGGAAAAGATAAGGGCATTTCTCTATTAACATTAACCAAATCCACCCAACAGTCACCATTATGTAACAAAAATGAATGTTCATAGTTGTGCATGACTTTTTTCATTTTACCAAACCAGTGTAGGCTATATAACTGTCTTCTGGAGCCTAAGGTCGTATAGCTGTAAGACAAACTGTAACAATGATTGACAGATTGAGCTCAACACCACACATGTAATAACAGACATAACATTACTCTGAGGTTTTCTTTACATCTGCAAATGCACACTGGACGTCTTTTTTAAATGATTGCAGAAAACAAAGATGTGGCTATGAGATCATTTATGCGGAAGGATACAACAATCATAATCATAATCTACTATTTGTTTACATAGTAACCACAGACACTTTCACTATCTCTCCATTGTCTTTTTTGGGCAATCGAGATTCCTCACCTGAGTTTTGACTCAGTGTCTGGTTATTTGTTCAACTCTGGGAATAAATATTGCCTCAAGTTCCCATGTCTTTTAAAAACCTGATATGCCATTGATTTTTGCTCTGCTAAAATGCTGATGTTTTCAGCTTCTTGGTTTAGTATAGTAAATTCTTGGGTCTAGTCACTAAAAGAAAAAATCTGGTTCAACATCTGTGAAAGATCCTTTTAGATTTTTTTCTTTAATACAGTGTTTTCAATAGGATAAACTGGCTGCTGTCCCCCATCTGGAAGTATGACATTATCACATATAAAATTTAAAAAAAAATCAAATTTAACATTGCCTTTACTTCTACAGGTAGGTGCATTCATCTTAAGGAACATTGCTGCCAGTCTAGATTAGATAAATTAGATAGACATTTTTATGAGACTTGATAAAATAAATAATAATCAACTTTATAGCTGGTCATTTAATATGGGCCAGGGCCAGATCATTGTTGTATATTAACACTGATGTTCCCATCTGAAATAACAGCAGTTTTATCAACAGATGTAAGAGTCTTTTTAGTTCAACTCTGTGGGAATATTTTGTCCTACCATCATAAATCACAATAAACACTTGATTGCAGGGTGTGCGCTGCCTGTGTGTTCGGTTGCTAAGTGTGACTCAATGCTGTGGCTTAGATCTTCCTTCTTACATGCCACACCCCTCCACAACACCCAGTCCCATCTCCAGCTCTCCCTGCTGCGCCCTGCTCATGCACCCCAACGTACAGAGCTCCTGTGGGCCAGGTCAACATCACCTGTACATATGATATAATATGTTAGCTGAACATCTATATAGTTTGTTAGACCTACTGCAGAAAGTCAACATCAGCAGGTTATGTCAACAGGCCTCAAAATATTTACTTGATAATTACTAGCAGGTTTGTAATAGAATCAACACTGGTCTACATGTGAAAGCCTTCCACACCCAGAGGTCAGGTCAGAAACATAAGCTTACAGGGCAAAAACTGTGTGAAAACAGCCAAACAGAAATTCATTCTTAATCCAACTTTTCAAAGCAAACACAGAAATTTTATTATGGAAGTATAATAAGATCTATCCATAATGTTAGTTCTTGTTATAGATCCATGAATTTGATCAAATACCTTGTCCTATTTAATTCTGTACTGTATGCACTCCCCATGTCTTTTGTTGAGCCTCTGTAGACATTTGCTTGTGCTTTATAAATGCTAATGGGCAACCAGGCTACCACATGATTTTGTAAAATGCTTCCATGCTGCACACTCACTGACCAATGTAGCCTCTTGTACATGCCACACCTTTTTATCTAAACTATGGAAGGGTAAAAACATGTGCAAGTGCTCCATCTAGTGAAACCATGTGGAAACAGGTTTAGGCAGCATGCCACACCCAAAAGAGGAACCTACCAAACGTTCTGATTACAATCAAAGTCGCTTGTATAATTCAGGACAGGAGTGGAAGATACTACAACATTTGTTCATTCAGTTTTGCATCAATTTCTTCCGATTTCCCTGAGCACTTCAGTAATAAAACTCACAAAAAAGTGAAGGTTTAAAGATGCACTTTGTAACTTTTCTGAAGGAAAGTCTGCCACCTGTTGGTGAGCTAATTGCTTTCCCTGGAATTTTCCATAGTATGATATAAAACTTATTTATCTTCATGGAGGAGAGCAGTTGACTCCACCAGACCACTCACTCTTAAAGTTACATGGTGCACCTTTAAGTATTCTGGGAGACTGAATCTTGAGGAGTGGGACAAAATGGGGTGAGTTCTAATGCTCATCTCTGATTGGTCAGTTCAGTCCTTCTTTGTGTTACATAATATGAAGCAAATACATACCACATGTGTCTGTGAGCACAGGGGGTGTGTTCAACTAAACCTACCAAAGTGAATCAGCACAGGTTAAAACTACTCTTGTGTGAAGCAATAGTGAACAGAGAAAAGAGTTGTTAAAAAGAACAACAATATAACAAAAAAAAAACAACTTATGATATGTAGTTTATTGTACAATTTAAATGGTAAATGGTCACATTTTTATATAGCACGTTTCAACCTTCAGGGCACTCAAAGCACTTTACATCAAGGAACCACTCACCCATTCACACACACACATTCATACACCAATGTACGCAGACATTGGGGGCGGGGTGGGTTAAATGTCTTCCCAAAGGACACAACAACAGCATTCATCTGTGGGAGCTGGGATCACACCAACAACCTGAGAGTCAGTGGATCTGACCGCTCAACCAATGATGTTTATGTCGAGAGCAGGACGCAAACCTTCGGATCAGTGGACAAAAAAATGAGCAATGAGCTATTGTTTGTGTTACTGTCCGTATCTGGATATTAAAGCCACCATCTGTAATAAGATCCACCCGTTGTATTCTCACATACCATTAGATGCTAGTTACGTTACTGCAGGTGAGGGGGGAGGGTTCCACTACCAGTCAAAAGTTTGGACACACCTTCTCATTCAATGTTTTTTCTTCAGTTTACTACTTTTTACATTTTACTGTATATACATATGGAAGACTTCAAATATACACTGCTCAAAAAAATTAGAGGAACACTTTGAAAACACATTAGATCTAAATGAAGGAAAAAATAATCTAGAATTTCTTTACTGATAATGAGAAAGTAATTTATTAGTAACAAAAGGATGCCACATGATTTTATGTAAATGAAAATGATCTCCCTACAGAGGGGTTAAACCAAAGACACCCCAAAAATGAAACTGAAAAAATGATGCAGCAGATGGGTCTATTTTGCCAAAATGTCATTATAGCAACTCAAAATGATACTCAGTAGTTGGTGTGGCCCCCACGTGCTTGTATGAATGCCTGACAACGGCGGGGCAGGCTCCTAATGAGGCGACGGATGGTGTCTTGGGGGATCTCCTCCCAGATTTGGACCAGGACATCACTGAGCTCCTGGACAGTCTGAGGAGCAACCTGGCGGCACCGGATGGACTGAAACATAATGTCCCAGAGGTGTTTTATTGGGTTTAGGTCAGGTGAACGTGAGGGCTTGTGGTCTATGGCAAATGCCAATCGAGCTCTACAGTGCTGGGCAGTGAGCACAGGGGCCACTACAGGACGTCGGGCCCTCAGGCCACCCTCGTGGAGTCTGTTTCTGATTGTTTGGTCAGAAACATTCACACCAGTGGCCCGCTGGAGGTCATTCTGTAGGGCTCTGGCAGTAATCATCCTGTTCCTCCTTGCGCAAAGGAGAAAATACCGATCCTGCCGAGGGTTTGAGGACCTTCTACGACCCTGCCCAGCTCTCCTGGAGTAGCTACCTGTCTCTTGGAATCTAGTCCATGCTCTTGAGACTGTGCTGGGAGACACAGCAAACCTTCTTGCAATGGCACGTATTGATGTGCCATCCTGGAGGAGTTGGACCACTTGTGCAACCTCTGCAGCGTCCAGGTACCGCACCAGGCTGTCAATAATGTTGATCCAAGCCAAAGGAAAGAGTCACCAGTAAAAAAATCTGCTGGAAAAGATGAGGGAAAAATACCAGTGGCACCAACCTGGAAAACCATTCCTGTTTTGGGGGCTGTCTTACTGTTGCCCCTCTAGTGCACCTGTTGTTTATTTCATTAACAACAAAGCAGCTGAAACTGATTAACAACCCTCTATGCTTCTTAACTGACCATATCAACACCCAGAAGTTTGATTGATAGGTTGCTATACTCTGATTAAAGAGTTTTCCTCTAATTTTTTTGAGCAGTGTATGAAGCAAGATATATAGAATTATGAAGCAAAGAAAAAAAAGTTAAATAAATCAAAAAAATCTTTTTTTATATTTTATATTCAAATCCATATTCAAGTTGCCATATGTAAGTGTTGATTTCTTTGATTTCTTTGATTTCTTCCCCGCCATCACCTGCAGTAACGTAGATAGCATCTAGTGGTGATATGTGAGAATACAACAGGGTAGGGTCTTATTACATGTGGAAGCTTTAATATCCAGATAGGGACATTTACACAAACAATAGGTTGCACAAACACAGGTATTATGCATTTGGAGAGTTAATTATGAACAAATTATGTTTACCTGAAAGTTGATCAGAACTTTGATTCTGCTTTTGGATTGGTTGAATTGTCAAACTTTAATCCTAACCCTAACCCTGTCCTAACCCCTCCAGAGCTATAACATTGATTTGGGAACAAAAGAAAAAGATCAATGACATGAACGCAGCCCATCAATTTGTTCTTGATGAGTTGGTTTCAAAAATGGCGGTGAAAAAGTGGATGGCTGAGAAACTGAAAACAGCCAAGACCACCACCAAGATGAAAGAACGTAATGAGGAGCAAAGCACGGCTCCTTCAGGAACTTGAAACTATAGAGACAAAATTACTGGAGAAGAGCAGCAAAGAACTGCTCCTTCAACAACTGGAGACCATCAAAACGAAGATCTGGAGAAAAAAAATTGAGAGTGGAGTCAGAGCTGCTACAGACTAAACTCACTCAGGAGGTCAACAGTTAGATACAACTCCAATAGAATCTGGATGAGAAGAACCCGGATAATGCTCATCTGAAAGAGGCGCTGTGGACACTGACCAGGGAAAAAAACAAAACTGATGGAGGACCTGAACGAAGCTTATACATTTCTTCTGCATAACGTGGCTTCAAGTATAACACAAAAGCTATGCATCTGTACATAAATCAGTTACTCTGACATGAAGGGAACCAGCAACTTCAATTCGGTATGTAAAAGTCAACAAAGAGAAGTGAGATATTGTTGATACACACTGTTGGGTTGGAGGTGGGGGGTTGTGTGTAGTGGTATGGCAAAACCTAATTTAATTCTGTGAACTGATAAACATTTTTGGAGTGAAGACGTCCAAAACTTTTGTCCAGTTAACAGAATTACAATTTCTGTTGCTATGGAACCTGACCGGACGACTGAGGGATTACACAGACATCTATTGATATGTATAGATTGGCTGTGAGTTCAGCACAAACACTGACTGTCCCACTGATTTTATGAACCCAAAATGTGGTGAAAATGACCAGTAAAATACGTTTATAATGACAATCAAGGAGAAACTGTGCCTTAATCTCTCCCATTCAAAACACAATATTTTTTTCCCATCATGAATTATTGGATTTTATTACATTTATTTTTTTCATCATGAAGTATTCTCAAATAGATTTAATAATAAAAGGTAAATCAAACTATCACAAAAGTGGATATAAAGGTCACAACATATCCAGAGAAAAGAATCATCCAAATGTTCTTGTCTTTGGCAAGTTACATTACATTTGTAATATTTTATATATTACTAGTTCCAGTGCCAAAAACTAAATTGTCAAATTTACATTATTTTTCTGTTATAACTAGATGTTACTGTATTTTATAAAACTGTCGATGTTTCATCTGTTCAAGGTAATTTACACTTCATATAAATTAAAACCAAACAAACAAAACTATAATATATAACTATAAACATCTCTGCACCCCTTCTTGTACCCTCACCTACAGTTTGAGAACCACTGTTGTAAACCAACTTTCACTTGCCCTCAACACACTGTAGTATTTGTCAGATTTTAGTGCCAGTGCATTAATCAATACATATGATCTCATTCATAAGAATGGACTTACACGGCAGGCCTAAACAGTGGTAAAGGCTGTGCAGATGAGAGTATCTGCAAAGTTTTATTTAAAGTCATAGCAATATGTAGTTTAGCCTAATACAGGGCATAAAGCTTAAACAGACAATAAACTGTCATTTAAATGATGCAACACAAATTAACTAGTATCACATACAAATAAAACTGTAACCAAGAAATAATCATGATATAAGAATTTAACAAATATTCAAAATATATCAAGGTCATTGCTATAAGTTTGTGCTGCTGTTGATGAGGTATTACTTACATATTTAGAAGAGTCCTCAGGTTCAGAGCCACTCTGTGAACACTGCTGCTGTTGATCTTAAGGCCAAGTCCTATAAATAAAATGTACGAATGAACATGTTGCTGTTTACAATACTAAATACTAACACTAAACTCAAAAAGATTCTTAAATATAACAAACATGTGATACCTGTGGTGAGCAGATCTGCTGCAGAGTGGCCTCTCTATGAACAAAATGATATTAGCTCCATAATTCACTTTAAAGTTGAATCTGAATGAGGCCAAATGTAGCCGTACCTGTCTCCATGTTTGTTTGTTTTTTCAAATTTAAGACTTTTTAAGACCTTTTTAAGACCACAAAAAATTAAATGTAAGACCTACTCGCCAGATGCAACCAATTTTATAATGCTGGTTATTTTCCCGGAGAGTTTCTTAAAATATTAACACCCATTTCCTCAAAAAAAAAAAAAAAAAAAAAGAAATGCATCAATTGTGTTTTACTGTAAAAATTAAGATTATATTTCAAACCACAGCTAAGTCCATGATGTTGTTATTGTGTGGTAAAGTGTGTTTAGTGACATGTGTCGGGGGGGATCTCGGAAGTTCTCTCCCCAGTAGATTAGTACATTCTGGTGCATTTTATATTGCATCAGACTTGAGTAAAAATGTCACATCATCATCATCAGTGCAATTATAGTTTCTATTGCCCTGAACACTCATGGCAAATTATTAAAAAACCTTCTTTACTATGCTTACTGTGTTGGTCATATTACTTTAGGATATAATAGAGGAAATTACGTTTTGTAAATAAAAATATCATTTACCAGATTAGCCTGTTGCTACATGCATGTTTAATGTATGGGCAGCACAATGCACTAAAATAATAAGTCATTGGGGCATGACAGCTTAGCCAATGCAGAGTAAATAAAGGTTTGTTAAGCCCTGAATGGCTCTCTCACATTGGGACATAGCTCTTCTGTGAAGTGGAGGGTGTCAAGTGAATGATGTGGCGAGCGGGTCAGGCAGCATTTTTTTTGCCTTTGGTGTAGAACGAACACAGATCTTTGACAAGAATTGGAGACAGACGGGAGTTGAGCGAGACTAAGACCTGACAAAGGTGGTTTACAAACTAATCCCGTCTATTGTGTTGCCCTGATCCTGGCTTGTTTGACCTATGGCATTTTGGAGGAAGGAGAGATTAAATGTTCAACCAAACAAGCTAAATGACTGTGTGTTTGGTGGGTAATTCTGTAGTAAACTGGTCATTAAAGTGCTGTTGTGCATTATATACTAGGGGTATTCAAACTATTATGTACTCAAATAGAATTAACAATATAGATAGAGAAATGACAGTAAGATGCTTACTTACCTTATAGATAATATTTGAAACAACAGTATCTTATAGTATTACTACTACTTTTTACTTCATTAACAACTACTTCTGCTTCCACTATGGCTAGAATCAATGCCACTAATACAACTATTTCAAAAGTGTACTCAAACATGCTAAAGAATCTATAAATTAACTAAGTTGCTTTTTGGTAGTTGAGATTCACCAAAAGCTAAGAGCCATCTCACCCTCTTGCTATTACATTCAAAAAATGTGATTGACCTTAGCAGTAATCAGGACCATTTTTAACACACAACTGTCAAAATACAGAAAAATGATTTTCATTTTTCTTATATTGTATGAAGCATGTTTGGAGAGTTTGATTGACAGTGTTGTAGATATGATCAAAGCTCTGTCATCTGTGTAAGTCGCCTGGGTCCTGCTCCACACATGACTGAAGACAGTGAAGTGACACCGGCAGCTCAGGCATGTTTGTCTTAAACATACAAACCATACCAGTACGTAGTGATTCTTCTAAGATTATTGGCCTATAAATGTAGATGTTGTATTTACCATTGTTCAGGTAACGCTACAGCATCTTACTAATATTTAGAGACCAGAACAAGTTTATTAGAGCACTACAAAGAGATAAGACTCAGCACTGTAAAAGGTTTTGATAAATACCAGTAGCACAGTGAGTTCAGTGACGCATTATTGTCTGCAAGAATATTAATGGGAGCTTTTCTAAAATATAGAACATATCAATTCATCCCTATGTCCTTCGATTTCACTATTGGTTATCATTGACCCAGCCTGCAACCTGCACAGTGTTGTTTGACTCTGAGAGAGAGGCATCTTCAGAACTTTTTTTTTTTTTTGCTGTCAACCAGTTATTGTTATGAACCACTGCTTTGGTAAGTGCACAATCCAACACCAGTTAAAAAGAAGAATAAATTGTCACTTTCTTAATATGTGCTCCAAGGCTACTCTTGGACTCTCCCATTTGTCTACTGTTACCCAAAACAAAAACAGTGAAGCGTCTACTATTTTGAGACAGTACATTTGACATGAGCAATTCAGACAAGCTGAAGAATGAAAAACATCTCTATCTGCAAATATTCCATGACCTTTTTGAGAAATGCTTCTTACAATGTCCCTAGGCTGTGACCGTTGTCTGCTCAGAGCCATCACGGTTGACTTAATTAATAGCTTACAGTCCTGAAAGCGAATATTATTTAAATTTCTTATGCACCTGCTGGATTTTGTTGGTATGCCTTATATATTTAAATCTGTTCTTATTTGAACGTAATCTAAATATTTTCACAACAATGTTAAAAGTTACTGGCAGACTGCTGATGAAAATAGCCTGACTATTGGAGTGGATGCCTGGGCCCACCTATGACCCCAAGTTTCACCCAAGTGGAATTGTCACTGCTATGTGCCAATTCTGTCACTTTGCAAACAATTACCATAGGAATCAGTGAATATTGTATAAATTCATTTACAAAGCGATATTACAGAGAAAAGGAGTATTTGTGGAGCGGAGTGAAATAAGTGACCGTGTTAGTATTTGCAGCGCAATCACAAACCAAATCATAGGTTTGACCTGTAAAAAAGGCGTACCCACCCTTACTGATGGACTGATTGCAAAGGGGGGTAGGTGGGTATCCAGTACGGTGGCATTTTTCTCTTTCAACAAGCTCCAGCCACTCCCACTTCAACTGTGTGAGTCTGCTATATAACCAAGGAGACACAGGGATGCTTTTAACTGCAGATCCACTCCAGTCATCCTACCTGGCCCACAGCTAACAGACACCAACATGTCTCTGAGATCTTACAAAACCTCCAGCGTCTATGGCGGAGCAGGCGGCAGGGGAACCCGCATTTCCTCAGCCCAGATGAACTTCTCCTCTGGGGGATACTCCTCCGGTGGCTACTCTTCTGGAGGCTTCAACCTGGCTGATGGTCTGGACCTCCATGTTGGGGCCAACGAGAAGGCCACCATGCAGAACCTGAACGACCGTCTGGCTTCCTACCTGGAGAAGGTGAAGTCTCTGGAGAAAGAGAACGAGCGCCTGGAGAAGCTGATCAGGGAGTGGTACCAGAGCAGGACCATCGTCACCCATGACTACAGCCACTACTTTGCCACCATTGAAGACCTGAAGGACAAGGTAAGACCAGGAGTTAAGTTTAGAATGTGTTAAATAGGCTAGAAAGAGAGAGCAATTTATCTTACACCAATATAATGTGAACACTTTTATCAGCTGTATCTTTCAAATTGAAAAAAAAAAATGCTATGAAGGAACATTATTAAAGATACCATCTGTAATTAGATTGGTCGACCCGCCCCTGTTGTATTCTCACATATGACCACTGCATACTATCTATATGTTACTGCAATCTGATAGAGTGCTAACTCTGGCCTGACAGAAGAAAACTAGAGACCAAATGTGAGCCTGAACAAAGGCCAGGTGAAGGAAGGGGGGAACAGCCAGGTTTCACATCTGCCATCTAATCAAAACTAAATCAAATAAACTTGCAGATCGTAGCTTTAAGAGCAGAAAAAGTCACTCTTGCAATAAGAAATTCCCTGATGATTTATTGTGTGTAAATGCATTTTGTGAAATATGACCTAAATCTAAATAGTTCACTTTTGTCTAGATCCGCATTGCCTCCAGAGTCAATGCCAAGATTGTCCTGGATATTGACAATGCTAAACTGGCAGCTGATGACTTCAAAATGAAGTGAGTATCTTTCTCTTCCAAAGCACACATAGGTGAAACTTCACAAGTGCCCCGAAACACGCACTCTTACCTATCTGACAACTACCAGTCTCAATGGCCTGGTAAAACCCTGTTGACCTTTAAACTGTCCCACCCCTGGCAGGTATGAAAACGAGTTGGCCATGCGGATGGCAGTGGAGGCAGACATTGCTGGGCTGAAGAGGGTCATTGATGAGATGAACCTGGCCAGGATGGACCTGGAGAGTCAGTATGAGGGACTGAAGGATGAGCTGATCATGCTCAAGAGGAACCATGAGGAGGTGAGGGCTCCAGCTGTACTAATGAGTTTACATTTGTCACTGCACATGACAAGCGGCACTAGGCCTACACCCTAAGTATACACACGTAATACAAGCTCCAACAGCCATGAATGAAATAGTCCTACATCTAGTCAGAAGAAAGCACCATTCACTGTTGACAGATGAGCTGAGTTCAGTTGTCAGCCTAATGCAAACAATAACTCTAATTGACAACTAGAAAAGTAGAATAGTAGAAAAGAAATGCATTTTTAAGTCACTGCATTAAAAACAAATCTCCAAAAGACTGCCATGACCTCACATCCCTGGTTTAATTCATTTAGGTTATTATAATGATAAAACTGATAGGTGATATGAGCTACAATGTGCACCTATACATTACGGCACAAGAGTGGGAAAGACTAGGCATCAACTGAACATTTGTCCTTTAAGTTGATATTAGAAGTTAGAAAATGGGAGTGCAAAGAATATGATAATTGTAAGTGTTTCTGTTTTTTGACTCTTGCAGGAGCTTGCTCTGCTGAGGGCCAATGTTGGCTCAGACGTCCATGTCACAGTGGACGCCACTCCATCCGTGGACCTGAACAGCGCCATGGCTGAAATCCGGGAACACTATGAGGGAGTCATCGCAAAGAACCGCAAAGAACTCGAGTCATGGTACAATGGCAAGGTGAGTCTTTTTACAACTGTGCATGAGCAGCAAGATAAACAGCATTTTTAAAATTTCCTCTCATGTAATATTTTTCTTTTTTTTTTTTTTTTAGATTGCTGCAGTTGAGCAGGAGGTGATCACACAGACAGAGACGCTGACAGTGTCCCGCACAGAAATCAAAGACCTTAAGAGCACCCTCCAGAGGCTCCAGATTGAACTGCAGTCCCATTTGAGCATGGTAAGGCAGCCAGCAATAAGGTCTTCTTCTTTAATGCCTAAGTCAGAGCATAGTAAAATATCTCACAATGCAATAATCTAGACATAATCCTCAAATGTTAGGCTATGGTCTATATACCAATTATTCATTGTAAAATGTAATATTTAGTTCTTTTGTCTGTACAGACTACAGGTGAAATCAGCTTCTTCCATTCTAAATCTAGATAATAGCAGAATGTAAAAGAAACCTGTGTCTTCATCATATCATTGCTGTTTTTAAAATGAAGGGGTTAATAATCAAAGTAACAAATTTATCAATATACCACAATGTCCAACATACAAAAGGCTAACCTGTTCTCGTCCCCACAGAAAGCGTCTTTGGAGACTAACCTTGCAGAGACACAGGCCCGTTATGCTGCTCAGCTGGCTGCCCTCCAGAACACAGTGACTAGCCTGGAGGCTCAGCTGGCTCAGATCCACGCCAACATCACTGCCAACAAACAAGAATACGACCTGCTCCTGGACCTCAAGACCAGGCTGGAGCTGGAGATCGCAGAGTACAGGAGGCTGCTGGACGGAGAGGATGACAGGTAAAATATTGAAAAATATAACAAAAAGTGACATTTAAAGACAGACAAATACTGACTAAAATTCTTCTGTTTTGTCTTCTTGCTCCATCAACAGCTCCAAACAAGGTAAGCACTGTTTAAATAATACAGCAGCACTGTGCAAAGGGCTGTAGCGTGAAAATGCTCGTAGAGCATGAATAAATTAACACACATTTTGATCTTTCATTATGACAGTTTGTTGTAATGTAATAATAGTACAGTATAGAAACACAATTGAACTAATAAAAATAGTTCAAGTATTCTTGTTTTGCCTATTGAAATTTATTGACCTATTATTGCACTGTACTCAAAGACAATGGCTCATGTTATGTGTTACCTTTTGCCCTCAGTGGTCACCAAGGTAATCACCGTCGTGGAAACTGTTGTGGATGGAAAAGTGGTGGAGAGCAGCAAGACCGTGGATGTTGATGTGGATCAGATTGAGTGATGCTGAAAATAAAGTATCAATAAAAATCTGCAGTTGAAATCAAAGTTTATGTTTGAGTGAGTTTCTTAACAACAGTGATAATGTATAGACAGACTAAAGTAGGCAGTTTCAACAAAAAAGGATAGGTTTCATTTGGTGCCTTCTCTCTAGTTTTGCTTTAAAGTCAGTCACCAGTCACTTGAACTCAAGGTAGTGATTCGCAGCTTGGGATCCTAGTACTTCAGAGGGTCCTCTGGGCCTCATCTAAAAGAGATCCATTTAAAAGTGCTACTGTAAATTAACTCCCTGTACCTGACTTTTACTTATTCTAATCAGCTACAGTGCTCTTTGCACCATGCAGTGTGATCTAGAACCAGCTGTTTATAAATGTCTTATGAAACTGAATGAAAATGCTTGCGCATTTAAAAGCCCTTTTTTCCATGGGTTTGCTATGGAGCTGATTGGTCCCGTTTGCTGCACAGGTGTGTGGGGGACCAGAGTATCAGAGGGGAACTGTTAAAGACTTCTAGAGGCCCAGACATTTCAGCATTTATATGTCCAATTATTATTATAAATATTATTAAACTGAATGAACTGTTGGATTGCACATCGGGTAGCCTGACATACAAGTGCATTTGAGAAGACAGCAGCGGTGAGTGAAGTATAGTAACACTTCTGTGGAGAACGTAGCTGAAGCTAACAATTAAAAAGTGTTTTTTAAGACTTTTCTTTGAGCTGAGAAAAAGTTTATGATCTGAAAGTAGGTAAAAAATTGCCAAATCTAGTGCTGCAACATAAATAGAAACTAGGTGAAGAGTAGAGGAGTTTCACCCAATCAATAAAGGCCCCGCCCAATCCAAATCTGGCCAACACATTATAAAGGAAACTCCACTTGACCCTGTCAATGGCTTTTTTTGCATCAAGAGACACAGTGATTTCGGGCACCAAAGAGCTGGGGGAAGTAATGATGTTAAAAAGACGTCTAGCATTGTATAAAGACTGCCTACCTGGCATAAATCCAGTCTGGTCCAGGTCTATAACTGTTGACAGAACATGCTGCAGACGTGAAACCTCTGACATAATTTTAAAATCAACTTTCAAAAGCAAAATTGCTCTGTAGCTGCTACAAAGCAGGGGATCTTCATCTTTTTTAAGAAGCAGGGAGATTGTAGCCTCCAACAGTGCATCTGGGAGGCGACCAAGAGCAAAACCTCATTATACATGTCTTTAAGAAAAGGGCTAAGCAGAACAGAAAAGGCTGGTGATGGGAGCGCCATGCATTTCTGTTAACTCATCTGTAACGTGAGGAAAGTTGACCTTCAGTTGGGGGAGGTGGACAATCGGATGTATAAAGAGCAGTATAAAACTTTGTAAAGGCATTATTTATATTGTTAGAGTCAGTAAAGGTTATACCCAGAGTAGATCTTATTGCTGGTTTAAGCCTGGAAGATACCTCAGTCCGAGCCTGATGCTTACCAGCCTTATCATCTGATTTGTAAAAAGATAGATTTGAGTAAAGCGGTTCTGACAATGGCAGTGGAGATTAGGGTGGTGGAGAAGTTCTGTCTGTAATGCAAGACGCTCCTTATTAAGATCAGGGTCAGGATTGGTGGAATACCATTGGTCAACATCCTTAATTTCATTAAGAAGCTGATTAGTACCGGCGGTCTCGGCCTTCTTCTAGTTAGAAATAAAAGAGATATGTTGGCCTTTGATGTAATCTTTAGAAGCCTCCCAGAGATTACTTTTACTTGTATCCTGCATAACATTCAGTTAAAAAAAACAGAAATCTGGGAATGCAAAAGCTCTTTATAGGTTTCCTCTGCCAAAAGAACAGAGTTAAACCTTCACTGTTTAAACAAATCTGGTCAGGAGAGGAGTGCTAAATCAAGAGACACGGGCGCATAGTCTGATGTTGCAATGATATGATAGTCAGTGGAATTTTTGATAGAAGTCTGACATCCATAAGAAAAAAGTCTATACGAGAATAGGAACGATGGACATAAGAGAAAAACAAGAATGATTTGGCCCCTGAAAATGTATGTCTCCAGGGATCCATAAGACCAAGTTGTTGAGAAAGTGAGCAGGGTCTTTGCTGCCTTAGTAAGAGGAACAAACTTGTTGGAAGACCGATCCAGCAGTGGGTCCTGTACAAGATTAAAATCACTTCCCACAATTATATACTGATTTTCAATATCTGGGAAAGATGAAAAAAGTGTAGTCACAAAAAGACTATCATCACAATCAGGGCCGTAGATACAAACAAATAGGAATGGCATCTCCCGAAGCCTCCCAGAAACCATTGGATATCTGCCATTTAGGTCTAGGACAGATTTCTCTGATACAAAGGGAAGGCTTTCATGAATAATTATTGCCACGCCTCTGGCTTTGCCATTAAACGTGGAGTGAAAAACTTCTCCAACCCAATGCTTTTTGAGTTGTACAACCTCCTTGTTTAGCTTATGAGTCTCCTGAATATAATAAATATCCCCCTTAAGCTAATTTAAATGGGTCGTTACACGTCCAAATTTTGTGGCATTCCCCATCCCCGTCACATTCCAGGAAATAATTCTAAGTGGGTTATTTGTAGATGTCATACCTTATTATGATTTACAGAAATTAAATGAAATGTCCATTGCAAAAAGGTGTTAGCAACACCTGTAAAACTTTCAACTTGGATCCAAAAGTCCCAAAAGCCCCAGTCCCCCCATGTTAAGGCACTCAATGATCAGGTGAAGCTAAAGAATTCACACAAGTATCTTAAAAATTAGAAACTGTGCATACACGGCTATTTATTGCTGACAACTTGTACCAAAAATGTATGCACGTCATTAAGCATAAACTAAAATGACCAATAATAATAATAAAAAATGTATAATGATAATAATAATAAGGAATAATGTGTGGAAAACATTACTACTACTACTACTA
>KN471830.1:3844-14999 GCA_000787095.1 Periophthalmodon schlosseri
AGGAAAACAGAAGGACAGAAAAGGTAGTACAGCATTTGTCAATTGCAAGTTCATTTAAAAGCTTAAATAAGAAAAGAAAAAAAAAACATGTGAAATGTGCATTAGGTGTACTGGATACATGTGTTCATTCATCTCCTCGAAATAAATAAATACATTTTGCATGTCTAGAAACAGGTTTAGCAGTCAGGGAATTATATAGACCTGGTGTTACATTGAAATAGCGTTATTACTATTTAATACAAAACATGCCTCCAAGCAGAAGCCCATTTCATATTATTAATTTGTTATTATAATTTTATATTCATGAAATCTGTTTACCAACACTCGATATGTTCAATAATAGAGACTCAATGAGAAATCACTGACAGTTTTGATATTTGCACAGGAGTCCATCAGGGCAGTGTATTATCCCCCTTAATATTCTGCCTTGTAGGAGAGACTGGGGTAAATTGAGCCACTTTTTACTTTTTGTCGAAACAATGTAAAATCTGAATAAAATAAAGCACTTGACATATATTTTAGGAAGTTTTCTAATGATTTAACTTTTTAAAAACAGTTATAGGATCCTAACGGTGCACTATGTGTCCAAGAAAGATAACTGCCATAGATTCCAGGTAAAGCAATAATATTTCCATGGAGTCACAAATGGTAATGGACCCATTGTGCACCTTTAAACTGACTGGAATTCTAGACTTGGACAAGTTTATGTTTGTTGCATATTATTCCAGTGTTTGGACCAAATTCAAATCAGTAATGTAGTTACAGGCTCTGTGCACAGTAGCATGCTATCTTACTATGTCTCAAAGCTTATGCTAACTTTTATTAAAGCGTAAAATATAAAATAAACAACCTTAATCAGAATTAATTGAAGTAAATACATCCTGATTATTTTTTTATATATATTACTTCAGTTTGTGGTATTGTTTTAACATTTATTATTCCTAAAAAATAGCATTAGATTAGCATTAGCACTGATTAGCACTGAGAGACAAACCTCTCCCTTTCTAAACGCAGCGTCCTCCGTTGAAGTACTGTTTAGACTTGATATGTAGTCAGCGACATCCACCCGCAGCTCCTCGTCCACTGCCTGATCCGTTAGGACCTTTTCATTTTTGGCACGACTCTTCAAAAAACCCATAGAGATACGATGGGACAGGAAGTAGTGCCACTAACAGTGAGGTTGCTGGGCGCTCTTGAGCACAGGGCCAATTCTGAGGACAATTTTGACAACAGCAGAATAGCAGCAACTTCTTCCTCTCTCTTTGTTTCAGTCCGCTCTGTAGTTCTGTGTGCGTCTGCAGCCTGTTATAGTGACAGACAGAGACATGCCCAGAGCTGCTGGACAGTGTCCACACTGTTAACAGGCTCCGCACCACACTGTCTCGGCTCTGTCCAACCCACCAGTCGACTCTATGGAATACTCTAGTGCACAGGGCTGGAGACAAGTAACAAAAACTATGGGAAGCAGAGGTGGGTTGTACATAGAGTAGCCAAAAATTGTTCTCAGGGAAGAGTAAAGTTACTTCAATAATATTACCCAAGTAGAAGCACAAAGTAGTGGTCTAAGAAATTACTCAAGTAAGAGAAAAAAGTGTTTGAGAAAATGATATTAACTATCTGGACACAACATCTGATTTATAATTTACAGTAAATTTACAATAATTTGAAGGACAAAACATTAAATAATTCACAAAATCTCCCATTTTCAAAGGATAGACACAAAAATGAGATAAACTAAATCATATCTGACGGAGCAGCGCATGAAACGCAAATGACCAAATCATTTCATACTGTCGGCATAAAGTTTTTGTCACTTGTGGACTTACTTAAAATATTACTCAAGTAGGAGTAAAAGTATCCTGCTACAAAAGTACAGCTTCTTGTAAAATATTACTCTAGTAAATATAACTGAGTAAATGTACTACTCACCTCTGGTTGCACATTTACTAAATTACATTTACTTGAGTAACTTTTTGAAGAAATTACAGTTCTCAAAGTTGTTTTATCAGAACATACATTTAATCTAACTTGAGCAGTTTGAGTAAACGTTTTAGATACTCTTCCCACTACGAATGGCTCTGTTAATGACAAAAGCTGTATGTTGACAGTACTGCGTTATTTGAACATCTGCGTTTCATGCACTGTTCCTTCAGAAATGATTTTTGTAGTCCATTCTTTAGAAATATCAGAATCTAGGCAATATTTAAACCAGACCAATTATGCAAAATTGACTTTTTGCAATGAGCTTTTAACCATGTTATAGTTGTTTCTCCTTCTCATTTACCCTCCTGAAGTTGTATTTTGTTGCATGCCGTCATTGCTCCGATCAACCCGTTTTCACCGCCACCATTACACACCCATTGCTTTGTACATACTTTGTGTATCACCGATTAAGAAAATAAAATTGAAAAACACAGGATTCAGCCGCGTCGTGAAGTCATTTTGACACCGTTAAAAAGCTGCTCGCTAACGTGCTAGCAGTTATCCATAGGAGGCGCCGACAGTCAGCGGACATTTTTTTTTTTACATCACTATTTATATTTAAAATGCGCCACGGGTGTCACAGGTCGTAACTATATAACGGACAAAAGCACAACACGGTATCTAGAAATTACTGCTACTCTACTCACCTGTGACGAGAAGCTACTGAAGATTTTTCTATATACAAGATTAAGTAGTGTTGATAAACCACTGACATAAAAAGTGATAAAATGCGTTCAAAATCAAAGCACATACAGAAAAAACTAAAACTGCTTTTCATATTTTTGCGCTACCGTCACATTGTAAACCACACTGCACATAGTGAATATTTCCACTCGTAGCTTTATCATTGCTGTTAACATTTAACACACAGCAGTGCCCTTTCAGCGGCCAATCTGCCTCTGTTATTTTAAACTGGATATCAGTCTTTGAAAGGTCGCATTCAGTATGATGCCATATAACTATACACCAGTCAAACCTATTGAAATCCATTGTCGGAGCAGTTGATAATATCGCATTTTTGAACAAAGTTTGGTTTCAGGGTTGGGGACATGTACTTAAAGAGGGGGTATTTTACTTCTATGGGGTATTAAGTGCTAGATCGTAACGTATTTAGATCACCGTGTTACCTTTTATTGTTTTGAAAGTGCTATTTTGGCCGAAAACAACGGACGTAACTCAAGTCACTCCCCCTGCAGAGCGCAATCACGTTACAATGGGCGTGCGTCTCGCTAATGAAACTACTGCACATCGCATCAGGTTTGTCAAGTTCCTGTGTACAGTTTTGTATCATGTTTTTGTATATTTATGGAAAAAATGGGTGGGAGCACGGGTGTCGTAGGGTTGTGAGTTGAGCGTTGGGCATAATCTTATAGCTAACAATGAGGAGGGTTCGAACAGGGCCTGGGAGAGATGACTTCAGGCATGTTTTTGATGATGGTTTTAGTAGAAAGCTAAAAAAAAAAAACTTCACCAGACACTTCCTTATACGGCTGAGCGATTTGGGGGAAAAAAGTATCTAACTGAGCTTTTTCGGACAAGTGTTTCAGCTGCGATTACAGTTGTGATTTATGTTTAAATAGGATCCTGTTCAACGTTCATGTTTTAAACCAGAAGAATTGACAAAAAGACTGAAACACGAACTGACAAACTAATACAAGAATCACATTTCGGATTAGTGCAGATCTAAACTGGATCAGTTTTTAAGCTGAATAGGACAGGATGTTGTTATTGTTTGTGGGGGAAATTATGGTACTTCAGAAATTACAGCCTTTGCAATTTGCTAATTGTGTTTATTTGAATTGTGATTCATCTGTGATTAATCTTGCAGCCCTGCTTCCTTATTTGACCCTATCAGACATCAGTACAAGCAGTTGGGTGAAGTTATTCCCCCAATTTGAAATAAAATACAATGTTTTATTTATATATATAGGGATAATAAGTCAGGTGTCAAGGGGTTAATGAGGGTTTGAAGGTGTGCTGTGTTACTTGGAAAACGAAATACCCTGAAAAACACGGCAGAAAATATTTCAAAAAAATAGTCATCTGGACAATGTTGAAATCAAAATGCAAAGCAAAGGAACTCATGCTCTGAGTAGATTACATAACAATTCCCCAGTAAAATATAACTGCTTTTATTTAAATGTGCCAGATTTTTACGGTCATAAAAAAAAAAAAAAAAAAAAAACAACCCAACAACAACAACAAAAAACTGTTCATTTTAAATAGTTTTGCAGCAATATAAAGTGATTCCTCATTTTTCTAACACATTCCTAACATCCTAAATATTCACGGTGAGTTTTTAAGTGCCTTTCGCAACTTTCAGAGGCCAGGTCATGGTAACACTAACAACTAGCATGCTAACAGTGCACCAGCCTTGCTTCCTGGTTCGTGCACAACCAAAACGCTTTACATGCAGCGGCTTCATTTTGACCCTAAGAGCTGTTTTTAAAATATTTCTGTTCTGGGGCTGGACAAATTTGACTTATTTTACACAGATGCTTGGACTCCTTAAAGTTACAGCGAGTTCCTGGAGGTGGCACGTCACCTGCTGTGGAAATAGAAAGTTAAAAACACACTTTGGAACATTCTCTGTGGAGATAGATATGCCATAATGTGGAATAAGATGAACAGCGTTTCGATTGAAACCTGGTCAAGGCCAAGTAAGAGTCAGGTTTGTGGAGATGCAAGCCCGCTCACAGTAAGGACGCATGTGTTTTTCAACGCAATAAACACAACCAAATAAAAAACACGCTTTTATTTAAGACTATTTTCACCTTAAAAGTGACATACTGTGGCTTTAACAAAACAGCTTGTTATTTTCCATTGTATCTGAAATAAGTAATTTCCTCCATTGTGGGTGGTCTTAAACTAGGGGTGTAGGTTGAAACGAGTGTTTTGCTAAATGCTCTGGGAAGGTTAAATAAACCTCTTGTAGTGTAGTCATTTTCCCACAGTGAACATACTCGCCCCTGACGGAGGTCAAGATGACATTTTGTTTTTGGTCCAAACAGGAAGACCCTACAGAACATGCAGTCCCTTCTGGAAGCAGCATTCAAAATCTATCATGTTCTTGTTCTTTCATGTTCTTTTTTTTTTTTTTTTTTTTTTTTTTTTCAAATTATTTTTTATTATTTTTTTTTTGGTTTTTTTTGCCAAATTAGATTATAGTAATTTTCCTCTGGATATGTAAATAAGATAATAAATTTGTCATTTGTATTGGATGCCCCACAAGTGATTCAAGCCACAGTATGTAACTTTGCCAAAAACAGACAAGGAACTGTAATATTCCACAGTATGGAATCCAACATATCTGCCTCCTTGGAGAATATTCTGAAGTATGGTTTTAACCTCAACTTTAATTTCCATGCATGCAGCGGACATATTTTGACCTCAAGAGCTGCTTATGCAATATATCTGTACTGGGGCAAGACTAATTTAGCTCAAAAACATGGGGAAAAAAATCAGGAACAGGACCTGTATGTAAAGGAACAGTATGTAGCTTTTAATTTTAAAAAAGGTCTTACAATGGGGGTTGTCAGTGCCTTAACCTTCATACAGAGGACATAGGCTCGTTCCGAATACGACAAATTGGCCTCTAAGCTCCTAGCTTCTTAAGTCAAAACCGGATGTACATCACCGTCTGCCATGATAAGGGCTGTCCGAATAGTCCGCTGAGTTAGGAAGGAGTTGGGAAAAGGAATCTGCATACTTCCTTTCATAGCTCCTTTAGCATAGGAACCTCGGGAGCTTCCTAACCAGCGGTAAGATTGCTATGAGGCATCCCACCATACATCTCCCCAACTAGCGCATAAAAGCAGCCCCCATCGCAAAATTTTGGAACTTTTCTGACAATGGTCAAAGAAAAAGTGTGACACAGGTGTCATTAATAGCTCTAACACAGAGGCTGAAAGGAGGGCTGCCAGCCAGTTGTTGAAAGCCTCAATTCAGCACACTGTGCCAGGAGGGAGGACCTAATAACTCTCTTTAGGAGGGTCAAAATGGCATTACACATGTGGTGGACAATGTCACACACAGTAGATGTCGGGACATCAAAGGCCCGAGACACTACCTCCATGTCCTGTTCCAACCATGTGTCTTCTCCCTCCTGAGCGGGAGCAGTGCCTCGATGGTGGTCTGAATAACAGAATATTAGTGAGTGATGCAGATGTTGAGTCACATGCTTGGTTTGACAAGTGCAATTTTTGCAGGACTCACGTTAGATCTGTCATCATACTTACAATTCTGCAGCACAAGGCAAGAATTCTCCATAGCCGTGCCTCCTCCTCAAGATGAGCTGATGGTTGCTCCTCATTACTGCAGGTGCTGGGGTTTAGGTAGTTATTCGGATCAGATTGAGTCCTTTTTAGGTTTTAGCCAACTGGATTTCAGCATTGAAACTGGCAATCCACACAAAGCGCATTCTCCTTTCTGATTGGATAATCGTCTTAAGATCCTAAACACCAATTTATTACATAAACAACTTGGCCATCATGTCATGTTTGCAATTAAGGTTGTTTTCATACATGTTCATGCGCTCTGTGGAGCAACCCTTGTGCGCACTAGATTTAGGTCTGTTTACTTCACATCATTCATCCCAAACACCGCACCCTGAGCCACGTGAGCTGACCAAATGACTTATTTCCAGGACAGTGTGCTTCAAGCGAACAGAGCTCTGTGAACATGCATGTGTTGCTGATAAAGTAGATCAAAATTTCCTTGTCGGATGAACGTGTCAAACAGCAGCCCTGTAGCGCCCATTTATACAAATATGTGATTTGACTTTTTACCCATTTCCAAGCACTTTAACTTGCACCGTGGACTGCGTAGGTCAGCAATTTACTGCGGTCCCGAATGCGAGCGCTGACTTCACACTTTAATGTCGACATAACTAGTGGCAGTGTGAAAACGACCTAAGAATAAATCGGCGTTAAAACTGTTATGAGTAAAAGCTACGTTTGATTTGAACACATCTACCTCGTATCTGGGGACACAGATATAGGTTATGTTTGTGAAATTTTAAATCTTACATAGGGTTCCTTTAAGGCAGTTACTCCAGTGGCATAAGAGGATAACCACACATCCACACCTCTTCAGCCCGCACACTCCAGCCCTCTTCCTCCACTCCCCCCTCTTCTCTCCTCGTGCGCTTGTGTCCGCTGGTCACCAGGCTGCCAGTTTACCCTATGTTTTGGCAGCTTTTCCGGGGCAAGCCCATCAGCGCGCTCTGAAGAGGCCTTGTTGAAGCGAGAGGAGAGCTATGCACATTCATTTAGCCCACTCCACGTTCCCCCGCTGCTCCGCTAATGCCAGCTGTCTCCTGGGAATGACTTGCACTCAGAGATGACCCGCCACAGTTTGTGTTGACAGATCAAATTGGAACGTGTCACTGTGTATATTTATAGCACAATATATCCATTGTTGCACACACCAGCCTAGTTACTCGTGAGGTTGAGTGGTTGTCACTCACCAAAACAGCCCTGGTTTTTCATAGTCGGCTAACGCTAATTCTCCCTTTGAAACTACTCGTTGTTCCTTCTCGCGCCAGGGTGTTCGCACGTGCTGCGCTAGATCATTTTTGTTCAGCTGTTACCATAGTGAGACTCAACGCACACGTCTAAGTTTCTAGTCTGAAAACTCAACATTTATTTAAACCACCAATTTTCAGGAGCCCGTGATCAGTACGAGTGTTCGTGGTCTTGTTTAGATGTTTGATCACTAACAAAAAGGTTAATACTTTTGACTGTACCGTAGTTTGAGAGGGACTTGTTTAACTGCACAAATCACCTACTGTAGTTCCAACGAAATCAATTATTTATGGTCGGATTGTTTTAAAACAAAGCTCAGATTAAAGTCTAACTTGAGGAACAGAGCTTCAGAAAGAGCTTCACCACTCACCAAATCCTATACAGTAATAACAAGACATAATTTAAAGGTGCACTGTGTAACTTTTCTGAAGGAGGGTCTTATTCTTGTCTTCATGGAGATGTTACTGCTGTGCCTGGAATGTTCCTTAATATGCTATTAAGCTTATCCATCTCCATGTAGACGAGATTAGAACAAGTTACAGGTCAGATCTGTGGAGAGGAGACATTGCTTACAAAAGGAATGTTTTTCAAGGTATTTTTGAGCAATAACAACACCTGCAATTGAAGAAATGTAAGATAGATAAGTTTAATGGCATAATTGTGAACATTCCAGGCAAAGCAATAACATATCCATGGAGACAAACACTCGATCAGAGAAGTTACACAGTGCACCTTTAACATAACATGGTTTGTACGTAACAAAGACAAGTGGAACTAATGACCGCAAGACCTTGCCTGGCAAATTTGTTTTTTTCAGTGACACATGTGAAACAAAGGAGCTCATTGGTCTCCTATGATTTACAAATAAAATCAAATTTATCTCACTTCAGATTAACAGAGTTTAGTGCTTCACCCATTGATCCTGCAGAAATCCGTGATGTTTTTCAGACCCCTGTGATATTTTTTCTTTATTTGTTTCCAATATGGATGGACCATGCGTGACCAGACTCACACCTATAATTTTTTTTAAAATCTATTTCTGAAACTTTCTGAACAGCTAAGTAATTTAATTTCATCAAATCGTGTGTTTAAACATGTTTTTTGGACTTAAAACGACTGCGCTATTGATATTAGTTACCACATAGCTGCTTAGTCTCCACGATGCTTTTAATACTAGATTTTTCGAAAAGTGTTTGGGGAAAAAATGAATGGAAAATTTACTTCCAGAACCAGCGTGCCAGAGTGGGCGGGGCTGTTGGACTCCATGTTGAAAGCAGGATTCGAACCGCCAATCTTCAGATCAGAGGAATGAGCACTCTACATGTGATTGAACGTGAGATTGTTCTATACCAGAAATACCAACAACAAATAAGAATTCTTGTTTTGAAAGGTAAAAACCAAAATTGGAAAACCACAAAAACAGACAATAGGGAAATACTTGTTTTTTTATATTGTTTAATGAGCCTTATGTACTATCTATGTACATGATACTCTGGTATATTCAGTGGATACGCTATAGCTGTACATAATAGAGTTGTATTATATTAAATAACTTGTGTTTCTTTTAAATCCTAGGTATAACTTGATTGCTCATCAGGAGATTTTTCAGGAAGATGCTAACTTTCTGCTAAACATGCTAAATGTGGATATCATCTTCTCACCTTCACCTCAGATTCCAAACAACGCTGACTTACTGTGGGACTGGTTCAAGGCAGTGCCCCTAGAGGCTAGGAGGAAACTCTACCAGATTTATGAAGTAGACTTTAAGATGTTTGGGTGCACAGTGCCACAGCACCTGCTGGTAGAGCCGCCCAAGCCTCTCCTTGGACAGCAGAACTAAAAAAAAATGTACATGATAAACATTGCGTACTTTAAAGATAAGGATTTTTTAAGTTCCATAAACATGACAAAACTGTGTCCCCAACTGTTACACGCATATTACAACTGTAATGCTGATTTATTCTTAATTACAAAAACATTGGACACGGTGGCCATGTTGTTTATGTTATAATTTCTCAAGATGATTATCCAATCAGAAAGCAGAATGAGCCCCATATGAGCCTCTCATTTGGGTTGCCAGTTTCAATGCTGAAATCCAGTTTAAGGTTTAAACCTAAAAATCGAGGGCTCGTTCCAAATTCGTCAAATTGGCCACAAAGTGGCTCCTTAAGCCAAACCCAGATGTGCTTCACCGTCTTCCATGATAAGGACTGTCCGAACAGTCTGCTAAGTTAGGAAGGAGTTAGGAAAAGAATCCCGTATGCTTGCTTTCATGGCTCCTTTAGCATTTTCCCCGATGGTTTCCGAACATGGCCGATCTCTGCACGAAGAGTTTGTAATGCAGTAAAAGTTTCATTGTTTCAAACATTATACAAAACAACTATCTGGATAAACCCAACTTTATATAGGATCGAAAATAAAAGCTTTTCGGCTCGTCACAGCTTCACGCGCTTTATTTGAAGACTACATAATGACATCAGGGAAGATCTGTGCACATTGTTTACGTTTATAGAAACCAAACTTAAAGCCACATGGTGAATTTGCATACACTCCGCTGATGGAGCCCTGCACCGCTCTATGCTCCGCAGCACACGGACTAAAGGACAGAATTTGGTGGAAAAAGTGTTGGGACAGAGGACAGAGCAGAGACTGTACAGCTGATGGTGAGTCTGAGAGTTGGAGGACGGCTCATGTTTAAACTTTAAACATCTTCTCTCATGTGCAAACACTGCTGAAATTCTCATTGAAGTCAGTGCAGTGGAGGAGAGTGAGGAGCATTTATTGTAGTCCGTTTTGGCGGTGTTGTAGTTTTTTTTTATTAAACAGCTGTAGGGTCGTGTAACTTCTTGTTGTTCCCGTCACTGGTTAGGACGGTCAGATTCTCCAAGCGCAGCTGAAGCTCCTTCTCCTATCTGCCTAGGATCAATGTATGTTATTAAAGTCCCGCAGTTGACAGAACATTATGAGGAAGAAGATACAAGAGACATAAAATACAGTTATATAAATTGGATGAATGAGTAGTCGGTGAGAACTGCCCATTGCCCATTTTATGATAGTCTAGTAAGGTCTTCTTAGTAAAAGATATATTTAGCAGCGCAGAGTATGAGAGGTGAAAATGTATTTGACGCTCCAGTGAATGTGGTGATTTCACGGATGACAAGAGGAAGTAGTGGAGAGCAGCAGAGGGAGAGGCAGCAAGAGGAGTCGGAGTAATCTTTTATATAAGAGGAGTTTGAGTCTTGACATGGAGACAGTGAGCAAACATATTGTAATGATCTGATATTTTGTGTTTAGTTCAGGGTTGACACTTTTTGTTGTTCTTGTTACTGTTTGTGTCATTGTTGTTACTGTAACTTATGTCAAGGTTCCATTCGTCAGTTAATGGTCAGTTTGGAGACTGGCTCTGCTGAGTTGAAACCGCTGTTGTTTAGTTGTTTTGGCATAGGTAAAAATTGCCATTTATTTTCCCTATAGACTTGGCAAAAAATATATATAGTTTCAGCTAATCAGAGTAATCAGCTATGTGGTAATTAATCACCATAAGACCTACAATGTTATTTAAAATCAGTTTCTAAAACTGTGTAAACCGCTATGTTATTAAAGCGTTTTGCTGAATCTTTTGTTTTAAATGTGCTTTCTGGACTTAA
>JACM01017366.1:0-11246 GCA_000787095.1 Periophthalmodon schlosseri
CCATTCCCCAGGCACTGTCCCCGACTGTCATGTGATGTTGCAGAGGTGTGTCAACCAAGACAGCCCCACAACATCCAGAAATTTAAGATACTCAGGACGGATCTCATCCACCCCCGGAGTCTTGCCCACTGAGGTGATTGGCAAGCTCCTCGGTGGCAAGAGTGATGGATGAGTCTGCCTCCATGTCTTCAGCCTCTGCTTCCTCCTTGTAAGACGTGACAGTGGGATTGAGGAGATCCTCAAAGTATTCTTTCCAGCATCCAACAACGTCCCCATTTGAGGTCAGCAGCTCTCCACTCGCACTGTAAACAGTGCTGGTGAAGCACTGCTTCCCCCTCCTGAGGCAGCGCATGGTTTGCCAGAATTTCTTTGAGGCTGACCAAAACCATGGCCTCCCCGAACTCCTCCCAGTCCCAAGTTTTTGCCTCTGCGACTGCACAGGCTGTGGCACGCTTGGCCTGACAGTACCTGTCAGCTCCGTCCGCTGAGCCAGCAAGGCCTGATAGGACTCCTTCTTCAGTCTGACGACATCCCTTACCTATGGCATCCACCACTGGGTTTGGGGATTGCCACCACGACAGGCACCAGAGACCTTGCGACCACAGCTACGAGCAGTTGCATCAACAATGGAGGTGAAGAACATAGCCCACTCGGACTCCATGTCCCCAACATCCCCCGGGATGTGGGAGAAGCTGCTGACAGAGGGCTCCACTAGACGCTCCCAACAGACCCTTACGATACGCTTGGGTTTCCCAGGTCTGTCCCAGGTCTGTCCATGTCTGATGGACACCCTTGTGCTCGAACATGGTGTTCATTATGGATAAACTGTGACTAACACAGAAGTCCAATAACAAAACACCACTCGGGTTCAGATCTGGGAGGCCGTTCTTCCCGATCACACCCCTCCAGGTGTAACTGTCGTTACCTCATCAGGTCAGATCTCCCTGACTCCCCTGAACTGTTAAATTGTGTTATATATCTCATTTTCAAGGGAGTCCTGATTACACAGTTAAAACATACAGCATTTACAATTAATAAAATGCATAGTCAAATGTACAGCATGAAAAATTGTTTAGGTCATACAGCCAGAGTCACATACAAGTGGTGAAACAAGACACCTGACCTTAACTATGCCTCACCTGGATGATATGCAACAGTTGATCTCAAAACTTAAAAGTTTGTGAACCCTCCCTGTCTCGTCCACACACTACAGATGGACATGTCCATCATCAAACAATAGACTACTCCAGCGTTGGTAGACTGGGTTGTTGCTTGCTCTCTGGTCCACTTTGTTTTTACATTATGTTTTACAATTGCTTCAGTTAAAGAAAATGTGGCGTTTAAGTACAATTTAAATTTTAAAATGAATACTTTTAATACTAATATTAATGACAAAAAGCACAAAACAATAGATGGTTGCACTTAAGCATTTCAAGAGGACAACACACAACCTGTAGGCACAGACCACCCAAACAGGAAGACGGTATCGGAGGCAGAGAGGGAGCATGGGGTCAGGGGAACTTTTATACTAGGGGGTGGCACTACCTACTGATCACCAACTAATAGGCATGTTGGTTTTATAATTGGACAATATGGTTTGCATTCATTTTTTTTTCATTAATAAACATTTTATTTTCTCCATGATGATAGAAATATTGGCCTCAAGTCATTAGAGACACTGGGGTTTGGTATGGGCACCACATTTGAATTTTTTCAGGCCTTTGGAATGTTTTGTTTTGTATAGAACGCATTCACAATGTGTTTTAAGAACTTCATCAACAGCATTATGTATCTGTGAAAACGGGTTACAACAATGACATTAATCATGTTGATAATGAACATGCTTGTAACTTTTACTAATTTCTCCAGATAAAAATATATTATGGCTTTCAGAGAAAAGGTGGGAGGAGGGCACCAAGAAGAACTCTTCAACAGAGAATGAAGTCTTAACCTCAATAGGCCCTTTAGAATATTATGTAACAATATGAACCCAACCTATAGGGACATGTGTGCAGTAGACATTCATATAAAAGTCTTTTGGGTGGTGCCAGGCTGCTGGAGGAGGATGGAGAGCGGGGCAGAAGAGGAGTTTTGTTTCCCACACCTGAACAGCTCGTGCAGGAGACCCAACAGTCACTCCCAGAGCCAGGCTGCCATCATCTACACCCTGCTGTACATCACCGCTCTGGTCACCACCGTGCTCAACCTGCTTGTCATCATCGCCATCTCGCACTTCAGGCACGGGACCAGAGAGAATTAAAGAGAGAATTTGAAGTTGGTTGTGGTGTATAGTTTTACTTAAGGAGATAACATGACTTGAATTTGGAATCTTAATGTTGATGTGAGCAGTTTTGATGAAATAATTATAATTTCTGTGGAAAAAACTAAACTAAACTGTATCTAATCAGCAAGTTATTTACAAAACGTAACATTACTTGAACTCAGAGTCTTAATTTTAACTTCAAATTTACACTTCTTATTAAGCCTAGATTTTTTGATTGTTGACTGGGTTAATAATATCTTCTGCCAATATTTTAAGCCTAGTAAAAACTGTAGAAATATTAAATTAATTTTAACTCAGAGACACATAGTTGTTGTTGTTGTTGTTGTTGTTGTTGTTGTTGTTGTTGTGTAATTTTACTAAAAAGTTTAGCTTCTGTCTAACTATTAAAATAATTACATGTCTGACTAGTTCAGCATAGTTCAGCACAATATTGCATATCATAATCACTTTTTTATACAAAGTTCATACACATTTAAAGATATTATATTTTTTCCTACAACTGTAGTTGTAGCAGCAATGCTAGTACAATTACAATTTTCCTACTTCAATAACAGTACAATATGCTGTCTATTGTATTCATGTAAAATCAAATCTTTTAACATTTAGACTAGCCTGAGAGTAAGCAATTGCCATTTCATCTTTTTGCCATTTCTTAAAGCCACAGTATGCCATTTTTTAACCTAAAAAGAGGCTAAAATAAAAGCCTGTTGTTTTTTTTTTTCTATTTTTGTTTTGTGTTAATTGGACTGAAAAATGTACAAAATGTGTCCTTACTCTGAGCGGATTTGCATTTCTCTTATTTGGCCTGGAAATGCTGTTGTTTGGTTATAATCTTCCACAGTATGGCATAAAAAACATAAGCTTTTAACTTCATATTTCCATAAAATCAGGTGACATGTCACCTCCAGAAAGTTATATACTATATATTGTACGACTAAGGGATTACAGAAAACAAAAGAAAACAACCTAGTATGACCGTTTTTTGTTTTGTTTTGTTTTTTTGGTTTAAGATTCTGGCTATACTTTTCACATTTACTTTATTTATTAATTTTTTTGCACAGGCAGCTCCACTCCTCCACCAACTTCATCCTCCTCTCCCTGGCCATATCTGACTTCCTTGTGGGAATCGTGGTCTTTCCCGTGGAGAGCCTCATGTCCAGAACGTGTTGGACCCTGGGCGACGTCATGTGCGTGGCGTACTATGTAATCCCTATTACCTTGGTGTCTGCCTCTGTCGGAAACATGGTTCTGATTTCCGTGGACCGCTACATAGCCATTTGCGACCCCATGCATTACCAAAACAGAATGACCATAAAAATCATCGGTATTAGCATCAGCATCTGTTGGCTAGGCTCTCTTCTGTATACTTTCTGCCTTATGTATAAAAACTTTGTCGAACCGGGCAGGCACACATCTTGCCGTGGGGAATGCGTTATCAGTGTTTCCGGAGAAGCTGACTTGGTTATTGTTTTTATCATCCCGGTTGGCGTCATCATAGTGCTGTATTTGCGAGTTTTTGTGGTAGCCGTCACGCAAGCCCGAGCCATGCGTTGTCATATTAGCAACCGCCAGAATGTTGTCACCGTTGCAGCGCAGAAATCTGAAATTAAAGCAGCCAGGAACCTGGGTGTGGTGGTAGTGGTTTTTCTCATCTGCTACTCGCCGTACTATTGCGTCTCTCTAACCGGGGGAAAGCTTCTGATAGGGTCACCAACAGAAATGTTAATGAGTTTTTGGATGTATTGTAACTCCACTCTTAATCCAGTTATCTACGCTTTGTTTTATCCATGGTTTCGGAAAGCTATCAAACTCATAGTGACTTTACAGATTTTCAAGCCAGGGTCATGTGATGCAAATATATTGTAATATTTGGTGATGTGTAAGTAGAATGAAATAAAGCCTATTTTCAGGGATTATTTATACTAATACTGTGATATGATGTTTGTTTTACACTCTTTAAAGGTGCACTATGTAACGTTTCCTGGTGGTGTCACCTGACTGTCTCCCTTCATGGAGATGATTTCGCTAGACCAGCCATTCACAAAGTCTGGTGTCTCCTTAGATTTATATGTTAAAAGAACACATTCCTGTGGGCTTAATACTGATATTAAGAAACATAAACAAATATCTTATGTAATGCTACCCAGGCCCCCCAGAGGTCCCCGTACCCCACTTTAGGAATAACCGGCCTAGACTATTGAACGGTATGGCAGCACTGTCCCGTCTGCATCTAATTATAATGCATGTTTATCAACTGCAAACCAGGAAGTAACATTGGTGCACTGTTAGCATGCTAGTTGTTATTAGCAGAGGTGTGACAGCAAAACTCCGCTCTAGCCTCTGAAAGTTGTGAAAAGCGCTTATAAACTCATCTCAGTGAATAATCGGGATGCCAGCAATGTATTACCAAATGTTACTGGTTACTGGTTAAATTTTTAGCTAATAACAAAAGCTATATTTAAAAAAGCTGGATTTTTTCTGCCTCCCATAAGCCTATGAAGAACTAGAAGTAAAAAAGCATCTCTCTTACATATATTGGGTTTATTTATTTATTTATTTGTTTTTATTTGTTATTTTTTTACAAAACACCAGTCCAAGTACAACAGTAGAACAGCTGGTAGTAATAAAATGACTGTGTACTGGCAACAATTTGACCACTACAACAATAAGAATAAGATGGGTGTAGTGTGTAGAGTGTGTCTGTTTCAGGGATCACCACCAGGTGATGTAACAGTGACAGGAACACACATGTTTTATTGTCCAAGTGGTAGACATATGAATTGGAGGAGAACTAGAAGACCAATTGACCCACAATGGTTAGTCAGTTTAGTTGAACAACGCCACCCTGGTTTGGAAAAGTACAGGGAACCTTAAAATGAAATCTTTATCCCATTTCACACAGGTAGGTGAACTAAGATGAACAAGAGACACAGAAACAATTTAGATATACTTTTATTTAACAGTTAAAATATAACAAAATCATATTTATTTTATTGTATCATATTATACTATCTAAAAAGAAATTAAAACAAATTTACAGACAGTTCAGAGGGGCAAACAATGAATTTGTTATACATGCACTCCAAAATCCAAGTTACGCAGAGTCAAGGACCCCCCAAACCTGACATTTAAAGACACCAGAGCTACGAGACAGTGCACTGTAAGCCCCAGAGAATGGCACGTAATTGAAGGAATTGCTTAAATGTATGACTTAGCAAAGAGTGATATAGGGTAGGCACAATGAATGAAGAGGATGACGGCACAAGAGCAAAGCCACAGTTCCAATGCCATGATTTTATAAATGGGAGCGGTACTACTACTACTCACCACAATGTGCGCGAGCGGGCTGCATGGTCACCGGGCTTTAGGCCGTGTCCGCGGCCAACTTCAACGCGGTGTGCTGCACGCCGACGTCAGAGGTGAGGAAGAGGAAAGGCCAGGGAAGGAACCTTCCACGAGATTTCCACATGCGATTGGGCAGCACCACATCCAAGCACCATACACCTTTCCCAGACTTTCAGGCAATGTCTGTGCTCTAATTGCCTTTGTAAGGCAAGTTAACTGAAAGCAAATAGTTTTGACTTGTTAAAATCATCCTTTTTCACTGCATCAGATGGAGCTCTCACGTCATCCACAAAAAGGGTTATTATCACACTTGAAGTGAAAAACTCGCATTCTATGCAAAAATTGCAGAATTGTATAGAGCACCTTTAAAGTGGCTGTAACCAACACTGTATTTGAGCAAACTTCGTCTTGCCCCAGTACAGATATGTTGTATAAGCAGCTCTTGAGGTCAAAATGAGACAAATGTGTACTGTCTGCATCTAATTGTAAATTATTTTATCCTGAGAATCAGAAAGTGCACTGTTAGCTTGCTAGTTGTTGACATTACTGAGACTGGCCTCGGAAAGTTGTGAAACACACTTATAAACCCATTGTGGTGAGTAATTAGGATGCTCAGAATGCATAAGGTATGTGAGGAATAAGTTTTGAACCACTGCAAACTCTTTAAAATGAATTAGTTCTGTTTTTCACAGTTTTAAGACTGTAAAAATCAGGTACAGCACCTTTAAGTTTGCAAGCCAAAACAGACACCAAGTTTAATATATTACTGTTCAGCGAACTTCACCAGAGCTACTCAAGTTGGATGAGTCAGCGAATTAGTACACAATGCTGTAGTTTCTGGTTTGATGATGCAAGTCCCTTAGGGCATCGAGTGTCCATCTGGGAGCGGTGCAGTGGTGAAGATAAAGAGGACATAAAGATTCTTTATGAAGTCACGGTCCTGTCTCCTTCTAAAATGATCTACAGCAGCAGGTACACGTGCTACCCTGAGCTGGGCAACCTGTCCTGCATCAAGGGAGATCCAGCTGTGGGCTATTCCATATACCTTACCGGGTTCTACTGTTTTGCCTTCTTTTCCGGTATCCTTAACCTTATGGTCATAATAGCCATTGCTCATTTTCGGTAAGTTTACTGATCTCAAAGGAGAAAAAAATGTTACGTATTTGTCTAAAATGTACTATATATATAAACTTTATATAAAGTTTATATATAAACTCTGAAATCAACTTCATTGTCAATGTTTTTGTGTATTATTTAAACTGCACATGACAAGTTTTCAGGTTTTTGTCATTTTAACATCGGTTAAGTGGCAGTTTGTAGGAAAACGCTCAGAAAGCAGTCAGTTCTAAAATGGAATACCTCTACCTATGTTATCAACACAGAAAATTCCATCCAAAAAGTAGAGACACTCTTTGTTCAGGCAATAGAATGTGATTTTCATCATTAAATCGTAGTACTTTCTTTTATATGTGGCCTTATATCTGTGTATGTGGCCTTATATCTGTGTAATCCCTCAGTCGTTCAGGTATGTTCCATATTGGTCCAGGCGAATACTAGTCTATGTGTCTTATACTTGTTCTGATACAGCTCAAGATCTTTCTAAAGCTATTCTGGAAAGTTTCATTTCTGTCCTGTGAATTTTTTGTATCAATACAGGCTCAAATGAGTATCTAGATCCGATGCTATTTTAGTATATGGATTAGTATCAAATTTTCGATACTTTTTAAGACCCTAATATGAACTGGAAAAAAAATATATACATTTATTTTTTTGGCGTTTCTCTCCAGGCAACTTCATACCCGCACCAACCTCATCCTCCTCAATCTCGCCGTCTCAGACTTCCTGGTTTGCTCCATCGTGATCCCACTGGAAGGAGGAATCTTTTTCTTTTGTTGGAGAGCCTCAGACTACATGTGTGTTACCTATTTTGTTTTTGTCTTTACTGTCATATCTGTATCCACGGCAGATATGATCCTTATTGCTCTTGACCGGTACATAGCCATTTGCCATCCCTTGCACTATTCTTCCATCTCCCACCGAGCTTATAGCATCACTTTGGGTTGTTGTTGGATCATTTCGACTTGTTACGCTATTGGCTTTTACAATAATGAAGTCGTGAGTCCCGGACGATACACTAACTGTAAAGGCAAATGCCATACAGTGGTGATGTTAGTATCAGACTACGTAGACTTGAGCTTGAATTATGTCGGGCCCTTTGTGCTCATAATGATTTTATATTTGCGAGTGTTCATTGTGGCAGTGATACAGGCCCGGGCGATGCGCTCTCACATCACAGCGAAGGCTCAGCAGCAGGGGGCTCTAAGCGCTAAGAAATCGGAGCTCAAAGCAGCAAAGAATCTGGGCTTTGTGTTGTTTGTGTTCTTATTGTGCTATACAGCGTACTACGCAATTAGCCCGAGGGTCGAAGTGCATCCTTATTTAAGGTTTACGCTGCTCTATCTGTTATATTTTAACTCGTGTTTCAACCCTTTATTATATGCGGTCATGTACCCCTGGTTTAGGAAAGCAGTGAAACAAATTTTGACCTTAAATATTTTCAAAAGTGGATCGAGTGATTTAAATTTACAATGAAAACTTGAGGATATATCCAGTGTTATACTGTAATATTTTGTTCTCACCAATGTGCATTGAAATGCATTGATTTAAAGTAGTCTTTTCTATTGATGCCATAGTTAGTATAGTGCTCATCATGTAACTTTTTGGTGTGGGGTCCATCACCTGCTTTTCTCCATGTTATTACTTTGGCATTATTTGATGTACCTTGCTTTTTATTATTATTACAGGTGTTTTTATAGCTAGAAAAAACATACATTCTCCCTGTGAGTCGGTTCACTGTTTGATGATGTTGAGATTGATGTTTAATGCCTTACTGTGAAACATTATACCATAAGCAAACACATCTCCATGGAAACAGACAGTGGTGGACCCTCTACCAGAAAAGTTACATAGTGCACCTTTAATAAAGAGTATATTAATACATGGGTCCAAGACCTTTAATACGATAAAACAGAAAATCAATTACTCCTGTGCATAACTATCTTCCTGCGTATATATGGCAAAAATATGGTCTGCTGACTAATAATATTAGCTTGAACCTGGTAACAGAGAATCTTTTGTGTGTCAAGTTAGAAAATCAATTACTCCTATTCATAACTATCTATGTCAAAAATATGGTCTGCTGACTAATAATATTAGCTTGAACCTGGTAACAGAGAATCTTATGTGTGTCAAGTTTACCTAAAAGCTTAGCATAGTAGCTTCATTTTCTGCCCGTGTTTGTTGCAAATTAAAAACACTGAACTGAAGAGATATTGGAAAAGTAAAGCTGGTTTTCCAATAGGCCAACCACTGGGCATATTCTGCTCGTGTTGGAGTCAAGACCGAACACAGTATTACACGTTTCTATTGTTCACAAATACATTTATCACAACATTATTTTGTATACTAATAAAACATGTTATAACAATAAAGAGTTGGCTAAAATCTCATTGGGTTAATCCTATTCTTTGTGTTTGAAGCAGTAGACAACGCAAGTGAGCGCTTTTTGCACACACCAGGTTGCCTTGGACCTAGAATACACACTTCTCCAATACTTGATGAGTCTGGTCACTGGTTAATCTCCCTGAATTCAGATGGGAGCAACTGACAGGTGGATTAGCCAATCAGGGACAAGTGTGGTGCATATTAAAACAAATATGGCTGCTTATGAGGACAATCCCAACCCCTCTTTGAGCAGAAATAGTGGACTGAGATTCAATCTACCAGCTGTTTACAGAAGCATTCTCTCCCCATGGCCGAAGGAGAGAGCAAACCAATTAAATTTTAATCAGGTACTTAACAGGTCTGATGGTGAGGCAAACAAACCACAATAGGGGTATAACGACCCATAATACTTTTAGCTCGTAAACATTGTAGTATACATCCCACTCCCAAACCAGTGCCATCAGTTGAAAATGACTTTTGGATGGGAGCCGGACTGTCTTGATTGCAAAAACAGTGCCCAGATGACTACAGCTAAAACCTTTACATTGCACCACTCTTGCACGAATTGGGGATTACATTGTAAAGAATGAAATATGTTGAAAGTAATTTAATTGAATTATACTGCTTACAAACAAGGATTACTGCAGGATGAGGCCATTTGAGGTGATAGTAATAGTATCTTGTCTCTTGTGCTTCCTCTAAAGAACTTAACAGTGCATTCACTCCACACTCAGTGGTGGTAAGCTTCTATTGTAGCCACAGCTGGCCTGGGGCAGATTGACGGAAGCGAGGCTGCCAATTTGTCCCACTAGCCCCTCCAACCACCATTGTCATTGCTGCAGTAATAACTAATGGGGATTCAGAATAACAAATCACACACCACTTTCATAATAGCAAATGGCATTAGGCCTTTATTTGCTGGGCAGTGAAAATGAAAACAAAGTCTGCTAACTCCGTATACTAATTCACAGTGGCAATTTGCACACTGAAATTATCAGAACAAGTTTGGTGAGAACATTTGAACTATAAAAACAAAGACTGATGTGATATAGAGCAGTCACAGAGAGGGGTTTGAGCTCCAGAGAGGAGACGGGCTGAAACATGTGGGGTTCGTGAAACATGCTAATGCAACTAAACACAACTATCAGTACGTTTAGCAAGGAGCATAGTAGCATTGGGCCACTGCCTGGATTGTTTCAAATAAGACTGAATAAGGAGCTCATGCTGAGAACTCACATGTTAGCCAAGCCAGCTTTAGCTCATCACACAGTGTGGGGAGTGAATGAAGCCAACACAACCAGATCTCATTTGTTTCTTATCTGAATGCCTAAACTCACTCAACTCTGATGGGAAACTCCTTGTATGGAGCTCTGGGTAATCCCATTAAAAATTCGTGCTGCGGTGGTTATGTCTTTATTAAGTTGGCCTGAGAGCGGCAGATATATTTACACAGCATGGCATTGAGGCGGAGGGGACTGTTTGTTTTTGGAACGCTCTCTGTCACTCAGCTGTGCGATAATCCAACTGGAAACCGCAGCTATTTTTAGTTGGTCTTTCCGCGCTGCACTCCTCTCCCCTCACAGCTCCCAAACTCCTCTGTGCAGACGGCGGGAAACGTGCTAAAGGTATTGTGTTCAACCGTTCCGCTTGGGTCGTGGTTAAGATGCATGTTTTTTAGGTTTTAAATGATGGGATATAACATATGTAGTTACACACAATTCAGATAGATTAAGAGAATATACAAAAAAGTCATTTTTAGAAGAAACTATAATGTTTTTGCTTTCTCAAGAATGTCAAACATCGATATATACATTTGTATCTGCTTAATATCCAATAACAAATGCATTTTAAATGGTGGAAACCACTTCATTAGATCAAAATTAGTTTTTTTCTATGGCAAGATTGACTTCTTTGTTAACCCGAAATTATTCGATTATGATTTTCAAATTTTCAAAGCATGTAGGCCAATATGTCAAGGTATCTTTCAAGTATGACTTTTTGGTTGTTTGTTGGTTGTTTGTTTTTAACAGTGACTAGATGATTAAAATTATTTCAAAGGTAACTTTTGTGGTGGTGGTGTTCGTTGCCTGCTTATCACCATGGAGATGTTATT